>PVIU01021308.1:0-31915 GCA_004026605.1 Ondatra zibethicus
GTGTTCCCTTTTCCCCACAACCTCTCCAGCATAAGTTGTCATCAGTGTTTTTGATCTTGGCCATTCTTACAGGTGTAAGATGGAATCTCAGAGTTGTTTTGATTTGCATTTCTCTGATGACTAAGGATGTTGAACATTTCCTTAAGTGTCTTTCAGCCATTTTAGATTCCTCTGTTGAGAGTTCTCTGTTTACGTCTGTACTCCATTTTTTTATTGAATTATGTGATCTTTTGGTGTCCAATTTCTTGAGTTCTTTGTATATTTTGGAGATCAGACCTCTGTCTGATGTGGGGTTAATGAAGATCTTTTCCCATTCTGTAGGCTGTCGTTTTGTCTTGTTGACCGTGTCCTTTGCTTTACAGAAGCTAAAGCTGCATCTTTAAGGCCATTCTAGAAAGACCATTCTGGGTTTAAGGCTGAGGACCAATTAGTTCCTTAGTTTGCTTCAGACATGTTTTGTCCCACAGCGATCCACATTGGGAAATGTGTCCCTTTAAAAGGTGGGACCTAGTTGAGTCTCAGGTAAATTAGAAGCAAACCTTTGAAAGAGACAAGTATTTCTCCCAGGCCCCTGGTTCTTAAGAGGACTATTAAGTTAGGCATTGTGATTCAGGGCAGGAAGATTAGAAGTTAGAAGCTAGACTAGGTCACAAGAGATCCTGTCTCCAAAGTAAACGAGGAAGACCTGCTATACAAGTCTAAGAGTACCTGACCCAGTCTCCCAAAGTGGTTACAGAATTACCAACTTACAGTATAATTTACATCAACATCACACTCTGTCCAACAGACACACAGTGTGCTGTGCCTGATATAGCTGATGGTTAAAAACTGCTTTCAAACAACTCCATGCAGACCAGGCTGTGGTGGCACATGCCTTTAATCCCAGCACTCAGGAGGCAAAGGACGGCAGATCTTTGAGTTCAAGGCCAACCTAGTCTAAAGAGTAAGTTCCAGGACAGCCAAGACTACACAAAGAAATCCTGACTCAAATTAAAAAATAAATAAATAAATAAATGAGTGAGTGAGTGAATGAATGAATAAGAACTCCATGCAAGAACTTTGGGGTCAGTGTGAATGTGAATGGCTTTCTCAAGAAAGACAAACCTCATTTTGCATCTCAGCTCCACCACCTACTAGGTGGACGACCCTGAACAGGTGACATAGTTGGTATGTCCTCTGTTACTTGTGAGTTAAAGGGTCTACCACCACCTGCTGCCTGAGATGTCCCAAGGTAAAGTTGAATCTGGCTGCTGCCAGTCCTCAAACAACCTGCAGCCCTCTGCCATCAGAGGCTCCTTCAGCACCAGCCTTGTAGGCTGACAGGAAAGCACCCTGGCTCTCCCCTCTAAGATGGGGGAACAAATAATGCTTGCCATCTCTGGGGAACACACAAAGAGGTGCAAATGTCACCAGTCTAAATGCTAACTCTGGACAAAGACAGCATGTCGTTCCAATTACTGTTCTCTGAGGGACAGGATTTTAAGGAACTGGAGTTATGATTACACAAAGGCCCCAGCGGAAACCAGCAGGCTCAGGCGACCTGAACAACCTCATGGATGTGGGGCAGTGGATAGTTTCTGTATCACTGGCTACAAGGTCTTTTTCTTTTCTTTTTCAATTCCTACCAAGAAGTGATCTACACTCAGGTTTATTTCTGGCTCAGTGCCGCCATGGGAGGTGGGCAGAGGCTCTGTTCTCAGTACCTTGTCTCTGCCTGTGCCACATTAAGCTCAACACAAAAACTTTCTCCCCAAAAGCTGAAGCAGCTTCAGTTCCTGCTAGATACTCTGAGAGAAAACACTGCCTCTGGGCCTGTGGAGATGGCCTGAGTTGATTGATTTTATTCAGAATGTAAATATTGTGGTTTTTCTCTCTCTCTCTCAATGGCTCACACACTTTTCCATATAGATAACAGTTTCTTAAAAACACCCAGTGTCAGCCCATTGTTGTACACACAGATCCTACAAACTATCATTATGAATGTCTGTCACAGGCAACAGGGGAAAGCAGAGGCAGGCAGTCAAGGGCCTGGGTTCAAGCCCTGACTCTACCAGTACCAAGCAGGATGGTCTTGAACAGGCTGTGATCCTGTGGGGCTTTATCTTCACTGGTGAGCCAGATATATTTGGACTATTGTAGGACCCAGAACCACACCCTTGCAGGTCCAAAGCCTTCAAAGATCTGTCACCCAGTCACCTAAGATGACAGCAAAATGATGGCCAGTCCCTCTAGAGACAGTGTTTCCCACGACACTTCAGACAGCAGTGCCAAGTGTCTGTCTGCCTTGTCCCTGCTGTGGGCTGCCATTTCTTACAGGGACAGCAGTAAGTCAACAGCCACTGTGCCCCCTGCTGTGGGCTGCCATTTCTTACAGGGACAGCACTAAGTCAACAGCCACTGTGTCCCCTGCTGTGGGCTGCCATTTCTTACGGACAGCACTAAGTCAACAGCCACTGTGTCCCCTGCTGTGGGCTGCCATTTCTTACAGGGACAGCAGTAAGTCAACAGCCACTGTGCCCCTCATAAGCACCGCCTGTGGAGGTGTCTTAGTTTTGTTCCCTACTGCTGTGATAAACACCCTCACAAAAGTGACTTAAAGGAGAATGTTTAGCTTACAGCTCCAGGTGACAGTCCCTGAATGTGTGGAAGTCAAGCTATGAGGAACTTGAAGCAGCTAATCATAGTCCAGCCAGTCAGAGCAGAGAACAACAATACATGCTAGGGCTCAGCACCACCACCACCTTAGCCCTGCTCACACAGCAAGACCAAACCCACAATTAAGACAAGTCTTCCCACAACGATTAATGTCAAGATAGAGGTCCCTCCCCCAGGTGATTCTAGACCAGGCAGGGCAAGCTGATGGTAAAAACTGCCCATCACAGTAGGCTTCCTTCTAAACAGATGGCGTATCCAAGCATTTCTCTAGGAGATCAAATCTGAGACCTCGTGGTTGTAAAACAATTAAAAGGGTAGCAATGTGAAGTAAGGGGGCAGTGATGTCTTCAGGACATCAGGAAAAAGAAGTAAAGAAGCAGGCCAGGTAGGAAGCAGGATCTCAAGGAAATGGAGCTACCGATATTCAGTCTCAGGGAAAGATGGACCACTGCTGTAGGAACAGGCCATGTTTACAAGAGAATTCATCATCCATGAACTTGGTAGGAAATACAGTGATTATTTGATACTGGCAATAAATTCAATACTAAAAACTGCACAAGGCAAGCAAAGCAGATCCACAGGCTACCTGGGACTCAGGTTAGCACATCCTAAGTGCAAACGAGGAGTAGGCTGAAGTCAGAATTACCCCTTCACTTGTCTGCTTTGAGCTGATTCTTCCTCGTGCCTGTCACACAGAAACTGGGTGGCCCATGTGCACAGACAGAGCTTGTCCAAGCCAGGCCCAGGCTTTGTGTCTCCACATTGCTCCAGCAGCAGCTGCCAGCGGCCTGGCTACGACGGTTCATCTGTCCTGCTCTAAGACATCCCATATAACACATCTCCTGATGGCTGAGCTTGCTGAACAGCACTTAGCATTGTACTTGTCCACAGTGCATGGCTCCAAAGGGGCAGCTTTTGAAGTGTGTGGTACCCTTGTCTCCTCAAAGCTAAGAGATGAACCATCATTTCTCTTCCCTGTGAGGCTATCCAAAAATTAGACCACCCAGTGTTTTATAAATAAACCCACTAGCTACAGAGGAGAACAGAGAGCCACATGAAGGGGCATTTATGAAATGACAAAGAAAATACACAAAAGTTGTATGTGTTTGTACGGTTTGGCAGCTGTGCTTATCACTGTCCATTGCATTCCTGAAAACAAAGAGAAAGGACTGGACAAAAATGCATTCTTTCCTAAACACCTCAATCAGGCTGTCTGCACTGGAGGGACTCTGCCATTGAGTACTCCCCTGCCACAGGACGCAGGCTTGGAAAGGGATGTAGACAACAGGTCCAGAGCAACCTTCACGCTTTCTTGGGAAGAAAGCCTTACCAAGCAACATGTTCCAAGACAGGTACAGAAGGCAAGGGGGGAACCCTAGGAAGAAGATGGAAGCAACATGATAGCCCTCTCTATGTGGCCACCAGTCCACTAATACTGAACCATTAAAAACACTGGTGATCGAATGAGCAAGTGACAGTGAACTTGGGATTTCCATGTTGACCTCTGGCCGTACGTTCTGGATCAAATGGTCTGATCTCTCCAAACCTTGGGTTTCTCTTCCCTCCGTCAGGGGCAACTCTGTCACCATGCTAGAATTGTGAAAGACGACCCCGTGTGGCAAAGCCTGGTCTCAGAGTCTGCAAGTGCAGAAGAGTCGTCTCCCTGTTCTCTCCATCTGCAGAAGTCTGGCCAGCAAGAAAGAATGCCATAAACACATGCTAGCCACATGAGCAGAGCTGGCGCGGGTCCGACAGATGGTGCGCATGGGGAGCGAAGGGTGACAGATGAGAAGAAGAAAGAGTGAGGGGAACCAAGGAAGAAGTGACAGAACAGTCAATCAGGACACCAAAGACTGCAGAAAAATAAAAGGTGAGAATATAGACAGTAGGGAGCAGGCTGGGAAGATGATAGAGATCCTGAGAAAGTCTGGGAAATGGAATTCAGGTGAACCTAGCAGGAGGGCCTTGGGATGGGGCTGGTAAGGATCGGGGTACCTACCAAAGGGCCTTAGACTGTCCCCAAAACTCCCCCACCAGACCCCAGGTCTAATTTACTCAAAATCTGTGGGGCATGCCCAAGTTTCATGCTGAAACAAGAAAGATACACCTGCTGGTCCAGAAGCTGATGATATGCATGCACACATGCACAGGCATGCACATGTTGGAACATGCGCAGCACACTCCCATGGCCCAAATTTTACCTTTATTTAGTTTTTTTGTCGAAGTGAGTATGATAGCAATACATGATTAAATAATAACAAAAGAACAACAAGTGTAACTAATGCCTCACTGTACCTTCTAGTAACCCCTCCATGAGCGTGGGAGGGAGCTATGTTCTAGAACTTTCCATGGGTACTGAAAGGCTAGATGTACACCTAGCTTTATTATGCAAGTATACAACTGTGATAATGGTTAATTAATAAATAGGCAGAGTCTCTCCAAAAAATATTTTTGAATTCTTACTGAAATTGCAGTTTTTACATGACATAAAATCCACAAAGAATCAATAAAGTAAAAAAACAAAATGTTGTTTCTAGAATTTTTACATGGCTGACCACAGGAAATAGAAACTAAGGAAAATGAAACCACAGACAAGGAAGAAGCCCCAGGAAGCACAGAAGTAAATGGGCCAGCATGAACGAAGCAACAGCTGTGACCTGGGGTGGTGGGGAAGCAGGCAATACTGCGTCCTATGTGAATGAGGCGCTCCCCAAGCTCATCTGCCAGTTGGACTGCACTCTGCCTGAGACTGAACAAACCCACAGCACAGCACAGTTTAGGTGACTTCCTGGAGGGTGGGTGCACTGCTAGCCCGCAGTTTGCAACAGGTTCTGATTCTAAGACTCCTGGGCTGTATGGTGGGCAAAACCAAAGGTTCTGAGACAGGCTGCCAGGCTCTGCTACCTGCCAGGGGGCCTCCTTCAGCTACCATTGAAACTCTGTGACTTGGCTGCTATGTTCTGGAAGATGGTTACCCCAGTACCCACCTTCAACCCTGGCTCACAGATGTGTTGCTCAAGGGCACTTCCAAAGCTAGGTAATGGAGAAGGTAAGTTACTAGGTAGGCCATAAGGGGCCACCAATCCCTGAGCACAGTGTCAAGTCCACAGCACGCTACAGAACTATCTACAATAACCAGGGGGACTGAGGCTTCTGTCATGAGTTAGCAACTTCCTGCACTAGCCCTTCCATCATCCATCTCACAGCGAGAGCACTGAGGAGCGTGTCTACGATGACGCTGTGCCTGGCCTCATACCCCAGCTCCCAACACTCTGCCCAACACACACAACTGCAGATGCTCTTAGGACAAGGTGGACGATAAACAGCTGTAAGATACCTGGGTCCCTGCAGAAATCAAGGCCTGTGGAGGAGGAGCTCAACATAGTAGGTAAAAGCACTTGCTGTACAAACATGAAGACCTAAGCTCTGCTATCCAGAACCTGTATAAAGTTGATGGAGCAGCACAAACATTGGTAACCCTGGTGTTGCTGTGGAACAACAGGTGGCAGAGACAGGAGGACCCTCAGAAGCTCATGGGCAGCTACCCTGGTATTCGCGGGATGAACAACAACAGAACATCTTCTCCAGGTGGAGGCAAGGACTAACACCAAATGTGGTGCTCTGACCTCTACATATGTGTTGTGGCATGCATTCACACACAGGAATACCGCACCCCACACACGTAGAGAGAGACAATGATGTTGCTATTCAGGAAAATGTTTTAAGTCCAACAACACTGGGTAAGGAGCAAAGGGACAATTTATATGTGTACAAACACCTCTCCCCACCCTCAGTGACCTAACACATGCTTCTAATGAACCATGAACCAGCAGAAGCAAAACACAAATAATCGGATAGATGCAGTCAGCACTCGGCATGTACAAACAGAAAACTTCACATGCTCCTGCTTTCTGCACAGGACTGTGTGGAGGGCACAGGCCACTCTCTACTCATTTACACCAATGAAAGAGGCAAATGCAAAAGCCATTGGCAGGACCAGGGCCAAGTAAGGGCCCAGATTATCTTGACCAAGCATCACCACCCAGTTCCAGGGTGCATTAAGCATGTAATATGCGAGGAGCTAGGACAGGAAAACACAGAAGATCAGAGCCCTCCCTCATGTACAGCTGAAAGCCATGCCCAAAAGCAACTTTGGGGAGGAAAGGGTTTACTGCAGGGAAGTCACTGAAGCAGGAGACTGAATTGGCTGGTCACACCACATCCATAGTCAAGAGCAGAGAGAAATGAACACACCTACCCTGCCTGGCTGGCTGCTCAGGCTCAGCTTTCTTCACTCCTACAGTGGAGGGGCCAGTCCATGAAAGGGCACTGCCCAAATTCAGGGTAGATCCTCTACCTCAATTTCCTACAACATGCCCACAGGCCAACTTTATCTAAATAATTCCTCATTAAGGCATTTCACAGGGGGTTCTATGTATGTCAGGTTGACAATTAAAATCAACCAGCACAAAGATTTGGTTTAAAGAATGCTGATGTACTTCAGCATGCACAGTCCTAGGGTCAGTCTTCCTGGAACCCACCCAGCCTCAGGAGCATACAACTGTGTCTCTGCCATGGTATGGCTATGGTTTGTCACCCAAGAAAGTATGGCGGCATAGGGAGGCCATGTAAAACCTTTAAGAGGTGAGACCTACTTAGAGTCCTTGTGTTACTCGGGGATCTACCCTCAGGTACAATTAAGGTAGCTCTCGTGAAGCCCACACTTCATGAGTTCTGAAGAAATGGCCCTGTTCCCTGCGCTGCTGCCAGTGTCACCTGAGGTGGCACAGCCAGGGGGTGTTCACCAGAAGCTGCACCAAAACTGTGTAAGTAGATTTTTTTTTTTGTTATTTTTAAAGTTAGCCTTGAGTGTTTGGCTCTATCAAAAGGAGGGTTAATACAAATTCCATGCTAGGCCTTTGAAGGATTTGCCAAACAGCTGAGAAGGAAGTTTGGAGCTGCTAATGCCACACAGTGAAGAGCCTGCTGAGAGGAAGCCAGAGCATGATGCTGGAGTCAGAAGAATCAGGGCAGTGCTAGATCATGCACCATTTTAGCACTGAGCTAATGTGAGCCAACCAACTCTACCTTTTGTTTCAGTAGTTGTAAGAAGTTTCTGGAAATGTTAAAAAAGCCAGCCAATGGACGGAGACACATTGATGAAAATACAAGGATTAGCAGAGTCAGGACAAAAATGAACTTAGATGCAGAGGGCGCCCAGGGGATAGGACTTTTTATTCAAGAAAGGGCTTCAATGAATAGCAAGATGGCTCGGTGGGTAAGGACACTTGCTGCTAAAGCCTTCAATCTCTGGAATGCAGAGAACCAATTTCTGCAAGTTGTCTTCTTGTCCTCTGACTTTCATTAATTATAACATAGCACATGACATGCGTGCACGCACACGCGCGCACACACACACATAAAGAAAATTTTTAAGAAAGAAAGAAAAATTAAAAACATCAAGTCATAAGATACTGAAGAGGATTGAGCAGGTCCTAAGCCAAACCTAGACCTGTTACCTTGTTTGGTAAAAGAAAGGGCTTTGGAGGTAGAGATGCTCAGTCACCACAACCCTAGTGCTCAGAATAGTCAGGGCTGGCAGCAGGCTTATAACCCCACATCTGTGAGGCAAAGGACCCATGGGGCTTGTGGCCCAGCTAACCCAACCAAATCAGTGAGAGACTGTATAAAAAAAGGAAGGTACAGAATGACTGAAAAGGACATTCAACATTGACCTCTGGCCTCCACATGCACCAGGACACACATGCGGGCCCAGACACACAGAAGGAAGGGGCAGAGAGAGGGGGAGAGGGAGGAATGGAGTTGATTTGGGGTAGTTTGGGTTTTTCTTAAAAAATGACCTCATTATGTCTCCTACTGACCTCAGAATATAGATACTCCTGACTCAGCCTCCTGAATACTGAAGTTACAGGCAAACATACCACACCTGGATATGGAGCACACACACACCTGGAATCCTTGGGGACAGTTGAGAACAGATGCCTAAGAAAAGGATACACAGCCCTTGACAATAAAATTCTCAGCCTCATTCTATATTCCTCATTCTACATTCACGCCTACTCTGACTGCTCCTTACATCCAGACAGAAGGGGGGGGAGTAACAAAAATTAAATTTGAATACAATCCCACTGATACATATACATAAGCAAATCTAATTCTTTTGTTCTCAGAAACAAAGAAAAAAAAAGGAGGATTCAACTTCAAATAAGATACTAAATAAGAAGAACCAGAAAGTTCTTTCCTGTTGTAGGAAGCTGTTTGTCCGTTCCCAGCCACTCAGGCTCGAAATAATCACACAGAAACTATATTATTTAAATCACTACTTGGCTAATCACTTAAGCATATTGCTAACTAACTCCTGTATCTTTTGTTAACCCATTTCCATCAATCTGTGTATTGCCATGTGGCTGTGACTTACAGGGAAAAGTTCAGTCCAGCATCTGTCTCCGGCGGGGCTACATGGCTTCTCCTGACTCTGTCTTCTTTCTCTCTCTATCTCTATAGATAGATAGATAGATAGATAGATAGATAGATAGATAGATAGATAGATAGATAGATAGATAGATAGATAGAGATATCTTCCAGCCTGGCTATACTCTGTTAAGCCATTGATCGAAAGCAGCTTCTTTATCCATTAACCAATAAAAGCAACACATATATAGAAGGACTTCCCACACCACTTTCCAAATAGTGAATAAGCTTTATCTGCTTCAGCACTTGGGAACAATGAGCCACAAGTTGGGAAGAACAAGTCTAAACCTTCACACTGGATTCATGGTGTTACATGAGCTTGTTGCAACAGCTTGGTGTTACTTAAATGCAGTTTTTTCCTGTTATTATGAATTAGGTTTTCCCTTAACAGTCAGTATCAGAATTAACCTTTAAAGAAGAACTGCCAGAATGTATTTAACTAATTTTTGTGAAGCAAACCTTTCTAGATTACCTTGTATTGACTTGCCATCATTCCTCTTCAGCAGAGTTGCTCTGTCAAATTAAAATAGTAACATGCAAGTGGGTATCTCCTGACATCCTAACACATTGCCTGCTCTTGGGAGTTCCCTAACTGGTACAATCACATAAGATGGAATGACTAACATCAAAATGGAGACATCTGGGTTCTCATTCTCTCTCTCACTAGGGACCTACAGAATTGGGATAAACTGCCAGCCAGTAGCCATATTTCACACAGAAGACCCAGTAAAGCTCAGGAGAATCTGTGTTTCTCTGCATCTGTCACAGGGTGACTGTTTTGGTATTCTGTTGTACTATTCTTACTGCTACCGGCCTGAGGCAGGAGAGCAGTCTGTGTCCTGATTGAAACTTTGTGGCATTGGTTACTAATGCCCTAATTTCCCTAGGTGTTCTTCATACTCTGTTGGTGGTATTGGCACTGTAGAAGCAGATGTCTAGGTAGCTTGAGAAGCCTCAGTAATTTCCCAGATAAATGGGTTGCTTGGTCAAGAGGATGAGCTGTCAGCTCTGGGCTGCATTCACAACACTGTTTATTGCCTGAGGAATTATGAGACGGGAAAAGAGCTCAGCCTAGAACATGGAGATCAACAAAGTGGGGTGAGAGGGAGAGATTCAGTTAACGAACGGGCTGAGATCAGAGTCTGCAGATAGGTTTTGCTCACATACTATGACTTAAAAAAAAAAGAAGACAAAAACCAGATGCAAATACCTAAATACCAAGAGTGTTTTATGGTGAGTCAGCCAAGCCAAGCCAGGACCACTCTCTGTGGATGCTCTTGTCTCACTCTCCATACTCCTATGGCCTCTGTCCCTCACCACGCCACTATGCTGCACCAGTGCTATGCACCTTTGTGCCCTGGCCTTACAACATCCAAGGGACCATGGTGACAGGCTACTTGATTTCTCAAGATTCAAAGAATGCTGCTCTCAGTGTAAATGAATGAAATCCCAAAGCCCATGCTATATAGTCCTCAAGAAAGCAGAGAATAGGGATGGTGTCATATGAAGTTAGTACTCATGGAAAAAAACACAAACAAATGATGGCCCTACTTGGTCTTTGCAAACCAATCTTTTCTCAGATGCCACTGAAAAGTAGAGGGAGTCTCCTAGACTCTCCTGTTAGTTTGCTCAACAATCGGTATATATTCAACTAAAAATACACACAGGTAAGTCTGAGAAACCTAAACCAAGATTAGTGGAGCACTGTCAACTGTGTGTGACACATAAAGAAACTTGAAAACAGTACTCCTTGCTGACAACAACCCCAGGAGGGAGGGCTTTTCACACACAAACACTACAGCTCATAAGACTGCACTCAAAACCAAGTCCATCTGGCTTCACGCCTGAGCTGCTCCAGCATTTCTCCACCTCACAGCTCAGAGCCCAGGCATCTTCTGTGGTGACAGGACACCACAGTAATCAAATAAGTCCCAAAGAGAGTTCTGTCCTTTCTAAGCATTCTTGCTGTTTCTTGGTCTGATATGCACCTGCCGTTGCCCTCCAGTGTCTGCCTTTGAGCCTTAATTAGCCTCCCCTTTCTTCTCCTTCCAACCAGATCTGGCTAGAAAGGTACAACTGATCAGCATGTGTCATGCTTGGCAGCTACTGTTCAAAAACAGCAAAGGATGTGGGTTTTCTTTATAAATATAAGTATTTAAGGTAAAAAATGAAAGACAAATAAAATATAAACTTGGTAGTAGTAGAAAATATATAGTTTTAATTATGGCCGTAGGTCCAGGATGCGTCAACATGAGGCAGAAACCGAAGGGGTGACTCACAATGGCCTGCACAGCAGCATGCAGGACACCCACGGACACTATGACTCCACAGAGGAGCGCTCACTCCCATCTCACATTAGACTCTCACTACACACACACACAAGCTTTTGTTTTCGAGAAGCTCACAGCTGCTCTCACTACCGGGTCAGGCAACCAGTGTTGGTTACCTCTCCTGTCAACCTGAACGGTAACCAGGCTGAGTAGGACATCCTTTGTCTCAGAGCTTGAAGGCCATAATCCACCATGTATGGGAAGAGGGAAGCACAGCAGAGTCCATGCAGCTGCTCACATCTTGGGGGATCAGCAAGCAGAAAGGGGACCAGAAGTGGTGTGGGCCTGTAAACCGAAGCCACCTAGTTCCTTCCGCAAGTCTTCATCTCTCAAAGCTGTCACATACCAAAACAGCAACATCAGTTGTGAATCTAGTGCTTAAACCCATGAGTCTGCTGGGGACATTTCTCATCCCATATATGACATAATCCAAGAAGCCTGCCACCTTCGCTGCTGGACTCCCCTGCACTGTGCTATAGGGTAGAGTCACAAAAGATCTCGAGTAAGCACAGTCTTCTCAGCGGCCCCTCCAGGGCCTGTCTCCCCCGTGGTGACCCTTGATATCCATGGATCCGACACAGTGGATTTCCTGCCCTGCTCCAGTGCAGAACACAGGCTTTGGCCAGGCTGATAGGAAAAGCTCCCCCTGCCAATGGGCTTATATAGGCTCCTTCCAGGGCCTCTGTTGAGACCAGAACGAACACTTACCCACCCTCTGAATATGGAGATGCCTAGGTCTGCTGGAGCTGTGTTTCTGGCTTGCAAAGGACTGAAGCTGGGAACAAAGTCCACAGAAAGAAATATTGAGCTGAAAGACACACAGGAACTTCCCAAGGCCTTGGCATACTCTTAAGTTTCCTCAGAAACCCCTGGATTACCACACTTCTAGAAGCCACAAGAGTTGTTTTGTTGCACAGATTCCAAGGCCACTTGTTGGGCCAAAATTATCTCAGGGCCTGTACTTCGAGGCCTATAGGACAGAAAAAAGCCTGGCTCGAGTACTTTGAGGCCTGTAGGACAGAGAAAACCCTGGCTTGAGTTTGAGTGAGGATGAGATAGCAAAAATTATGTAGACGCCCCTCAAGTCAGAGGGAGGATTTGGCTGCCTCTCATTGGATGAAAGTGCCCCAACATCACACCATGTCACTTAAGCTATATAAGATGATGCTCACAGTAATAAACTGAGTTCCTGCTTGACTCGACTCCCTGTCGCATCTGATTGTCCTGCGTCGTGGGGCTGTGGACCGGGCATCCTGAGTCGTGGGGCTGCAGAATGGGCACATAGTGCACTCACCTTTCCCTGGGGAATAAGGAGGCCTAGCAACAACCAGGGAAAAACGGAGACTCAAGGAGCCTGGCAACTGGAGGCTTAAAGAAGCCAGCAGCCACTAATCTGAACCATGGCTGTGACATCCCTGGCTCCCTGTCCTTCTACCCCACCAATGACAGTAAATCATGCCTAGGTTCCTTGGAGTTGGTGGCAGTGGACATCTGTCTCCTGACAGCTGTATCTACAGCTTGGCATTTATGGCTTGAGTCTAAGTGTTTCTGCCCCCTGGGACCCATTTAATCGTTGCTCCCATCTGCTTTTTGGAGCTCCCCTGCTCACCTCCCAGAAGGAATTCACCACTACTTCCAGCTTTCTCCAAGGCTCAACAATGGTCCCCAGAAGATCATGCAAAATTCTGGCAGAATCCACATGTGCTTGGCAAACATGCCTGCCCTCCAGCCAGGTCTGTTCTAGGCATGGCATGATTCCAAGAGGTAGCAGGTGCCAAGTCCCAACAACCTGTGTGACTTCTCTCCAGCCTGCTCAGCCTATGCAGAGGAAAAACTGGCCGTGATGTGGTGAGTGGTAACATGGGCCATCTTGAAGTCGCTGTGAAACTGAGCCTAGCAGATGAAGTATGGATGATCTTACACTGCTGCACGCCACCTGGGCCTCCCGACTCCTTGTTCCTGGCATGGCAGAGGCACGGATACAGGAGAATACAACTGTCCTGCTTTTACTCTTCTCCTGGTAACACCGAAGCTGCCGCAGGCCTCTGTGTGCACCTGCTGTAGCTAATGTGTGCAGGTTTGCCAAAAATACCAACTGCCTTTTTATTTAAAGAAATAAGACGGAGCCCTGATTAGATCAAGAAACTGAGTGTTTGGAAAGAATCATCCTCGTTACAGTGTAGTCATCAGTCTGGTTTTCTAGGTGGATCCTTGGAAAGGGACCTTGTCAAGGGTTAAGTGCCTGACATACAGTACTTGCTTCAGAACATTCTAGAAGGGGAGTGTGAGGAATTCACGATTCACACATTCAGATAAACCCTGATTTACAGTAGGGTTATAGTCCACTAACCCATCAGATGTTGAAGTTGAAAGTGTTACTGTGTCACCACCCCTGAGAACAGTGCCTCCTATAGGAACCACCCCAGTGTGTGTCATCTCAGATCGCCTCACTCCTGATGAAGTGTAACCATTGGCTAACTGCCCATCTTCCCATCAGCATATGACTTCCTTAGGAGCAGGGCCCAGTAATTTACCCTCTTCTCCCCAGTACATGGCCCAGAACAATTGCCAGATATTCTACTGCCAGGTATAGTAACAAACACCTATTATCCTAGCACTCAGGAGGCTGGGGCAGGAGGATTATGAGTTCAAGGTCAGCTACATATTAGACCCCACCACAAACAAAACGAAACAAAAATACTTGTTGACTTAATGCTGACAGTCTTCTAGAGCAAGGCTCTACAAGCTATGACCTACCCTACAGTCTTCTTTTAAACACTGTTACTGGACCTGAAACAGTCTGCCTGGGCTACCATAACAAACTGCAGAAGTCCAGTCCTTGGCTCTGGAGACTGGGTACCCAAGAACAAGGTGCAGGCAGAGTGGACTTCCTGGGGCCCCTCTGTGGAGACTGAGGAGGGCTA
Organism: Ondatra zibethicus; assembly: GCA_004026605.1. Lineage (NCBI taxonomy): Eukaryota > Metazoa > Chordata > Mammalia > Rodentia > Cricetidae > Ondatra > Ondatra zibethicus. Next base: position 14,402 of record PVIU01021308.1, read on the forward strand.
TCTTTTGGATGTGCCTTCACATAGCCTTTCCTCTGCATCCCTTGGCTTCTCCCTCTTATGAGGTTACCAGTTGAGGTGAATTAAAAATCCACCCTGATGACAGATTAAGCTTAATCATCTTCTTAAAACCCTATCTCCAAACAAATTCACACTGGGATCAGGACTTCAGCGCACAATTATCAGAGGGACACAAATCAATCTCTCATAAAACACGGCCTCATTCATTGCGCCAGTCTAGAGCAGCATAAATGAGTGCTTGCAACAGAGACCATCTGATCCTGATAGCCTGAAGAGTGGAGTCTGCACTCTGCACCGCAGGCTGAATTCCTCCTGTGCTCACTGCGTCTCGCTTCTCCAGTGTCTCTCCACCAGGAAGCCTACTATGACAGTGTGAACACCCTTAATTCTCTACACAATCATTGCTGGCTTCATCAGCCAGCCCTGCTTATCAAGAGCAGAAGAGCAGAGATGAATAAGTACAGCCCACAAATCAGCCCTAAGCCATGTGTAGGGAATGAGGGAGCGAACGCCAGCCCAAGTGGCCTAGGAGGACATGTGGCTTGCTCATGCCACATCGTGCATAAACAGCTCCGAGGCCACCCAGTGATGATTAAGGTCTGGATTTGGCGTCACAGGGCCCCTGGTACAGCACAGCTCACATCCTGTGTTCAGGTTTTTCTCACTGGCACTGCTGTGGGCAAAGACACCACTGCCTTTTATTCCAGCTACTGCTTCTCCCTGTGTTTAGTTACAATTTCAGTTAGGATCAAAGGACTTCTCAAAACCTCACAGAGAAGGAGATACTGAAGAACTAATTTTGATTTTTTTTTTAAAAAACAATTTTGTTTTTTCATTATTATTTTATGTGCATTGATGTTTTGCCTGCATGTATGCCTCTGTGAGGGTGTTGGATCTCCTGGAAATTGAGTTACAGACAGTTGTAAGTTGCCATGTGGGTACTGGGAATTGAACCCAGAGCCTCAGGAAGAGCAGCCAGTGCTCTTAACTGCTGAGCCATCGCTTAGACTCCCGATTTTGATTTTTAACTGCAGATTTCAGCAGTGCTTCCTGCACAGTTGCTCTCACCTCTTGACACCCATCAACTCATGCAAGCCTCACACAAACTGACTGCGTGGTCACCAGCATGGATTCCCTCCTCTTTGTATCCACTACTTCATTTGTTTACTTCTACATTTTAGAAAGGGAGGAGAGACAGAGACCGTGTGTGTGCATGTGCATGTGTGTGCGTGTGTGTATGTGTGTAGGTCAGAGGATAACTTGTAGGAGTTGGTTCTCTCCTTCTATCATTTGAGTTCCAGGGATTGAACTCAGGCCATGAGGCTTGGTGACAATTGCTTTTTTCTAGTGAGCCACCTCACTAACCCTACTAACTTACAACAAACTCAGGAGGCAGGAACCATGGTCTCTATCATCCTATATCCTACAGATGATGAAACCAAGACTCAGCATGGCTTAGCACCTCAGCCGAAGCCTCACAGTCGGTGAGTGATATAGCTGGGCCTTCACCCAGGCTGTTACCTATAGATCTACTCCCAACCTGACCCACTATGTCTTTTCTTTCAAATATAAATTACGGGAACAAATCCATCATGCTCCATTCACCAACTAGATAGTCCCAGAATTAACAGAGCAGAGAGACATTAAAACAATAATTAGCTTAGAAACCAAAGAGCTAGGCTTTGTGTTCTAAGATGTCATCTTTGAACCCGTCTCATCAGTTGGACAAGGATCATAAGTATCTTCCATGGTTTTGGAAGGCACTGTCATGGGACTCCATTTTCCTGAGCATCTATTACATCACTGCCTGAATAGCAGCTGACAAATATGTCCATCTCTGACATAGTAAGGTGTGGACAATAAATAAGTAAAACTGGCACTTCCCATAATTCATAGGCTTTTGGTCACATGGTGAAGCACAATCAAGTCTTGACAGCAATAACACTGGGATATTGCCCCAGAGAGTAAATAGCATGTCACGAGAGATATACTAGGCCTAGACAGGCTTATAAGTGCAAGGATCCTTCCCACTTGGTAAGAGAGTACCAAACTGTGGTCCTGTGTCCTAGTTAGGGTTACTATTGCTGTGATGAAACACCACAACCAAAACCAACATAACCTGGAGAGGAAAGGATTTATTTCAGCTTCCAGATAGCAGACCATTATAGTGTTATTTTACTTACGTTTTAATAAATAAAGCTTGCCTAAAGATCAGAAGGGCAAACCTAAGCCACTAGAGGTCAGGCAGTAGTAGCACATATCTTTAATTCCAGGATTTGGGAAACAGAAGCAGATGGATCTCTGTGAGTTCAAGGCCACCCTGGACTACAAAAGATCAATGCTGAAACAAATCCAGGTGGTGATGGCTCACACTTTTAATCCCAGTACTAGGGAGCCACACCTTTAATCTCAGCACTAGAGGAATACAAAATGGGAGGGGAGAGGCTTAGTCTTCTTAGTCTGCGGTCGCCCAGCCTTGGTAGAGGGAAGACTTCTCTAGTAGTTTGGCTGCTTTGCTTTTCTGGTTTTTGGTTTGAACCCCAATATCTGTCTCTGGGTTTCTATTATTCATGCTACAGACCATCAGGACAAAAACTCAAGAAGGGTAGCAACCTGGAGGAAGGAGCTGATGCAGAGGCCATGGAGGAGTGCTGCTTACTGGCTTGCTCTTCATGGTTTGATCAGCCTGCTTTCTTAATAGAACCCAGGACCATAAGCCTGGGAATGGTTCCACCCACAATGGGCTGGGTCCTCTCCCATCAATCACCAACTAAGAAAATGCCTTGTATCCCTATCTTATGGAGCCATTTCTCAATTGAGCTTCCCTGTTTTCCAATAACTATAGCTTGTATCAAGTTGGCATAAGACCAGCCAGGGCAACTGACCCCTTTTCAACTTGCCATGCACATCACTGTTAAGCCATAACCTTTCCTTTTGTGTTCTTCCCCAGGATCACATATTAATATCAATATTACAATATAAGCATTACAATTTTTAAAAAGCCCACAGTTTAAATTTTCAAACACTTAAAAAAGTCATTTTCTTTAAAATCCAAAGTCTTTTAAAATTCAGTTTCACAACTGTGGACTAACTGTAAAATCAGAAATAAATACTTTCTTACGTCAAGAGAGAAGAATCAGGGCACATTTACAATTTGAACAAAGCAAATACAGACTCCAAAACTGTAAGTAATTCAATGTCCAGTTATCTGGGATTCGCTCATGGAATCTTCTGGACTCCTCCAAAAGGTCTGGGTCACTTCTCTATCTCTCCCCTCCTCGGTACAGTTTATCTTCTAGGTTCCAGCTGGCTTCACTCTACAGCTGCTGCTGTTCTTGATGGTCACTCCATGGCACTGGCATCTCCAAAATTGCTGTGGTCTCCGGCTGCAAGTGTACAACACTTTACCAATAGCCTCTCCTGGGCTCTCTTCCAGAGCTTCAGGCCTGCCACAGTGCCAAACCTCAGCTGCTCTCCGTGACTTTCAAAACCAGTACCACCTGGGTGATTAAGTCCAGCTGCCAACAGGAGCTACACCTCAGCCACTACTGGAACACAGTTTCTGTGTGCTGAGCCTGAGGAAACACTTCCCAGAGGAATTCACCTCAGTGATGCTGCTCTCTTCACACGGCTCTTAATCACAGCTTCAGCCCCAGCTGACCAGCATCCATTGTCCCAGCAAAGCAAGGGTTTTTCTTTAGTAGTTCTGGTCTCTTGTTAATCGCAGCTGATTCTTCTGTCCCAATTGTCCAGACACCACAGATTCTTCACCCAAAGAGCCCAGTAGCCTTTGCTTCCCTCTGAAAGTTCACAAGTCAAGCCTCCACCATCCACATTGCTTTCAACATTCTTATCTCCCAAGCATTACAGAACAACTCACTGCACTCTAAACCTCAATGGCTTTTCTAGCCCAAAGTTCCAAAGTCTTCTCATAATCCTCTCCAAAATAACATGGTCAGGTCTGTCACAGCAATACGCCCACTATCCTGGTACCCAAATCTGTATTTATTTTTTTTTTAATTTCTCTCTGCTCCCCTCCCTGCCACTCCCCTCCCTCCCTCAACTCTCCCCCAAGGTCCCCATGCTCCCAAATTATTCAGGAGATCTTGTCTTTTTATACTTTCTACTTCCCACGTAGATTATATCTATGTAGGTTTCTCTTAGTGTCCGTATTGTTGTCTAAATTCTCTGGGATTGTGGTTTGTAAGATGGTTTTCTTTGCCTTATGTTTAAAAAACACCTATGAGTGAGTACATGTGATAATTGTCTTTCTGTGTCTGGGTTACCTCACTCAAAATAATGCTTTCTAGTTCCATCCATTTTCCTGCAAAATTTAGGCTGTCGTTATTTTTTTCGGCTATGTAGTACTCCATTGTGTAAATGTACCATATTTTTTTTATCCATTCTTCGATCGAGGGGCATTTAGGTTGTTTCCAGTTTCTGGCTATGACAAATAAAGCTGCTATGAACATAGTTGAGCACATGTCCTTGTGGCACAATTAAGCATCTTTTGGGTATATACCCAAAAGTGGTATTACTGGGTCTTGAGGAAGGTTGTTTCCTAATTTTCTGAGAAATCACCACACTGACATCCATAGGGGTTGTACCAGCTTGCATTCCCACCAGCAATGCAGAAGTGTTCCCTTTTCTCCCCAGCCTCTCCAGCATAAGTTGTCATCAGTGTTTTTGATCTTGGCCATTCTTACAGGTGTAAGATGGAATCTCACAGTTGTTTTGATTTGCATTTCTCTGATGACTAAGGATGTTGAACATTTACTTAAGTGTCTCCAAATCTGTATTTAATCTCAATAGGTAGGTAGGTAGGTAGGTAGGTAGGTAGGTAGGTAGGTAGATAGAGACAATAGAAGACAGACGGATAGAATACACAGATAGAAATAGATAGACGATAGACAGACAGACAGACAGTTATAGACAATAGACAGAAGGGAGATTTATTACAGGCTGTGGTCCAGTTGGTCTAACAATGACTGCCTACCAGGAGAAGAACCAAGAATCCAGTAGTTGTTCAGTTCATGCGGCTGGATGTCTCAGTTGGTCTTCAGTGCACACAAGAATTCTGAAGAAGTAGGTTCTAATGTTTTGGAGCAAACTCACAAAGCCTCTTTAATCTCCATCTTCTGAGTGTAGATAACAGATCCAGAGAACCATTTTCCCCTAACATGGAAGTTATCAGGCCCACACATTTTTAAACTACAGGACCATTTGTAAAGCCATTCTCTAAGTCTCCAAACCAGGCAGAATCACCTGATCCTCAACAAAAGCAGATCTTGAAGAAGACATGAAACACGAATCAGGACCCCACTAGGATCTCCTACCATGCATGACTTCCCTACCCTGGGAGGTGGGTCTTAGTTCCTGGCCAAAACTGCCTCCACAGACATTTAATTTGCATCTGCATTTATGCCAGAAGTTCTTCTTGTGGATGGGACTGTTTTGCCAAAAAGGGACCTTCACCCATGGCTCAGAAAAAAGGGAAAACCTTAGCATTCAACTGCTAGTTTTTTCCATCAAGTTCCACTAGGCATCTATGCTATACCAGTCCTGGATATGCGTCAGAAGCTGAGATGAATGAAGGTCTATACGGCTGAGAAGGGGAGCATTCATATATTGATACATTCACAAATACTGAGCAAGTGCACTAGAGACTGTTAAATACCATCTCACACACCCCCCATATCCCTTTAGTAATAAAAACCTGGTAATTCAGGGCTGAACATAGGCCTACTAATTAAAGACATTTCCTAGATTCCCTTGCAGCACTGTGTGGCCTCACATGTTAAGACAATGGCGTGTAAAAGGCAGCTATATAAACAACATTTAAGTCAGATACCCTTTTTAAAATATTTTTTCTTAATTTTTATTTTATATATATAGGTTTATGTATGACATGGTTGTGGGGTTCCCTAGAACTATAATTACAGACAGTTGTGGGTGCTGGGAATTGAACTCAGGTCCTCTGGAAGAGTAGTTCAATGCTCTTAACCACTGAGCCATCTCTCCAGCTCCCCCCATTTACTAAATCTTTTTTTTATAAGATTTTTATGTATACAGTATTCTGCCTGCAGGTATGCCTGCGCACCAGAAGAGGGCACCAGATCTCATTACAGATGGTTGTGAGCCACCATGAGGCTGATGGGAATTGAACTTAGGACCTCTGGAAAAGCAACTAGTGCTCTTAACCTTTGAGCCACCTCTCCAGCCCAGATACCTTTTTGATGGACCTGCAGAACAATGAAATAGAAAGAAGCCAAGTCCGGGGTCTCTTAGTAACTTCATGGGGAAGAGTCATCCATCCCTCTTGCCGATACCTCTGAAACCAATGGCTCTTATCTTGTGCTTACCTCAATGATAAGTTCTGTTAAGCTCAATAACACACTCATTGAAATGAGCCCAACTCTTGACCGGTTCTTATCCTAGGTACCAGAGACACAAAAGTGATGATCAGTCTCTCCCTCCACAAAGCTCATATTCTAAATGAAGACAGACAACATCGAAGCATACAAGAAATTTAGGAACTCTGAAGGAAATAAAACTTGTGTAAAATTAGAGACAAATTTATATGAGTTTGTGTGGTCTACAACACATTCTCAAGTTGCCAAGAGTCCAGACCTTGGAATTCAGTGACGTTGGGAAAAATGCCCAGGCTCCCTGAACTGCAAGCCAACAGGCCTAAGATAGGTCAAGATGAAAGGTAACAAGGATGCTGCCATCTAAAGAGCAAAGAGAAGAAGACAAGAAGGGAATCAGGGCTGAGGAGACCACTCAATTGGCACAGTGTTTGCTAAACAAACACAAGGACCAGATTTTTGTTCCCCCGAACCCAGGATTGGAAGTACACAGATAGGTGGATCTTGAACACACTGGCCAGCCAGTGTAGCTGAACAATGTTACAGGTTTAACAGGGGTCTCTGTCTCAAAAAAAATGAAGTTGAGAGTACAGAAAGATAGCTAACATTGATTTCTGATCTCCACAAACACATACTCAGCAGAACACTTGCATGTGTGCGTGCACACACACACGTGCACACGCACATACACACACACACTGAGGCATAGAATGGGAAGATATGTTTCAAACAAGAGAGGATGTATAAGCAAAGACAAAGGGCTTCCTCTGGCTGTCTAGCTCCCTTGGGAATAGAATCTGATGAGAGCGGTCTTGATACCTTCTCACAACTAAAGGACTGAAAAGGTTCCCACTCAGATCATTCAGAAAAACAGAAAGGACTCCCAGTGCTCCAGTGGGTTTCAAATAAAAGGCTTAATTTTTCCCAGTATAGCCTGCCTCACAGTCTTGATTATAAACAGCAAGCCTTCACATCTATCCTTCTTTCCCAAGGAAGCCCTACTCGACTCAGTTACAAATTGTATCTGGATTATGGTCTCCCAGGGAAGCTTCATCTCCCCCTTGCCTCCCGTCTTCCGCAGGAGCTAGTTAGGAAAGAAAACACCTCCCTGCGGAGCATGCACGGCTCACTCACAGTCATTCCCCTGAACTGATGTCTGAGTGGGTCTCTCCTATAGTAGAGCACTGCTCCTGAACCAGGACATCGCAGGTATCCCAGCCTCGCATGCCTTTCGAAGACAGCATTACTCCTGTGTGACAGGCACACACAGACCTCATATATTTAAAATGGCCTATTCAGATGAGTCTGTGCTTTTGAAACTACCAACACAATCAAGATAGTAAACACATCCATCACTCCCAAAGTTTCCTCAAAGACCCCTTGGTAATTTCATCCTCCCATGATGCACCCCAGGCAACCAGTGATGCATTTCCTATTGGTACAGAGTAGTTTGCATTTTCTATCATCGGAACCACACAGCACATACTAGTTTGGGCCTGACTCATCAGCAGAATAACTACTTGGCAATCCATCATTACTGACAAGTGGTACACCATACAGACAAATCATGGTTTACATATTTACTCCATGGAAGCTAATACAAATAAAGCTAGCAGTTTTCCAGGGTCAACTGTGATGCTGACATTGAGAGTCAAGGCAGGTTAGTACAGAGACTCTGTCTCACCCCAAATCCTGAACAAAAGAAGCTGCTCTGATCACTGGCACATGAGTCTTTGTATGGATGTAAGTTAGGCATGGAATGTTAACCTGCCTCTGAAGGTGGGGCTGAGTCATCAGTCTGCTATATCGCTTCCTCTGGCTCAAGGTTTCTGTTACACACACGCAGGGGCCTCTGCGACCGCCATGGCCAGCAGAGTATCGATCCGCAAGAGATAAGAAGGGAGTTAGGTACAACAGTGCCAGCTCAAACTTCAAGAGTCTGACCCCAAGGAGTTTATTATTTATTCAATGCCATGAAAAAATTCCTGATGATAATTAACTCAATATCATGTGCACAATAAAGCTTAAGACATGATTACATAGAAACACTTTGTAACATACATGTGATATGTTCCATAAAGATAGGTTCTATTGATTGACTGAGAAAACCAAGCTCGTGATAAGGGTCTAGGGAAGAATCTGCTGTGGTATCAGCCACACAGATAGTGCAAACAACACCAGGCTGTTAACCACCTCCTCTCACAGCCTTCTGGGAGGAAAACAGGTTATACCTCTCTCCCTTTGAAGAGACAATCCTGTGTGTTTAATATTCCTGGATCCTTTAGTGTGTGAACACAAGGACCTATATGCCTCCTACACACATACACACATGCACGCATGCATGCATGCATGCACATCTGTCCAAATGTAGTATATGCATGACCTCTGCTGTGAGATTACGTTAGAGGCACAGGGAAGCCACTGCCACATCTACACCTATCTCTACTGCCTCCCTGCTTGGTTCCTGCCCTACTGTGTTTAACTCCAGAAAAGGAAAGCAACTATAATCTGGCACAGAGCAGGGACTTTGGTTGACAGCTGAAGGACAGGCACAGGGTCTCAGGCTAGTGGCACACCAACTACATCAAACAGGAACTCTGCGCTAATGCAGTCTCTGTCTCTGCTAATGGCACTAAGGGAAACCTTTCTGTCACCTCTCTCTTTGAATCAAGGTCCCTTAACTGTCCTCATGGGTTAGCAGTGTGCATATCTGGCCCACAAGTCTAGCTGGTCATGACCTGAGTTTCACTGGCTCACTCTCATTTCTACATGAAACAGACTTAATGGTCTTCTAATGGATTTGGACACAATGGGCAGCTTTCATAATCTCACAAGTAAATGACTTCCTGACATTCTTTGCTTTTGCTCATTAGATAAATAAATCTTTATATGTTGTCAAGACTCTCCAGCTGGGAAACTGACGGACTTGCCTTCCATTTGCACTCATCCAGAAACACCAGTCTGCATGCTACAACAGCCCTTATCACAGAGGCGCTGCAGCAACTTCCATCTCCATATCTGATGTGTTTTTCTGACTGCTGGTTATGCCAAGCACTCATAGCAGTGACCAGCACATAGTAAGCACTCACTAAGCACCTCGGGAGTAAGGCAAAACATGAAGCAGCATTGACAGCATCATCTACCTAGCAGGAGTGCTGTGAAAATTAAAATAAGTTTCTGCAAGGGACCAGTAAATGCTGGGCTATGTTACTTACCCTGCAGGAGCTATTCGGGGGAATCACACACAACCCTCATCCTAAAATGAACCTTGGAATGACCTGTGTGCCCATCTAAAAGGAAGTGACTAAAACAGTGATCAACCACAGTGACACAGAGTAGTAGCTGCAAGTCACGGAAACCATCTTGAGCAGACTTGGAAGCAGGCAAGCTGGTGGAAACAGAGGAACAACAGAATCTCCTGTAGGGTATGACCATGGCAAGGTAGTTGGCTGAGGTTAGTGGCGGTAAAATCAAATAAACAACACTCAGAGTGGAGGTAGTGTTGGTTCAGGGGTTCCAAGGCCAAGGCCATGGGGGAATGAGAACAAGAGCCTCCCGGTGGCAGCACTTTGCTGGCTGGTAGAAAACAGTGTCACCACTTCAATGACCAGCACAACCATGTCAGCACATACCAACTACACCCATGCTTTGACACAGGCCTCTGGGAGGAGAGCACTGTTCAGAATGACCTTGAGACAATTGCAGAATCCTCCAGGCTTCCAAGATGCAAGACCACTCAGGACCCTGCATGTCACCCATACATTCTACCACAGGCAAATGTCTCACCCCTTCTTGATCTAAATGCCTACACAGCAATTGTTACACCTACAAGTTCCCTGACTCTGTACCAGACATGGCATAAAGGGCAAAGCCTTCACCTTGACCAGGCCTTGTGAGGCAGAGTACTCATGTCAATTCCCCACTCAACAAACATAAAACAGGTGTAGTAGGAATCCGACTGCTCCTTGAACCTGTCATGATGTCAGGAACCACATCCATGTGTTATATGGAGGACCCTGCCTATCCTCTCCATTGCCGCCTTGCATCCCAGGCTCTCACCCTCCAGGCGCATGGGTAGATAATCCCTCATCTTCATGATAACACTCAGCTGGCATCACCCCTTGTGGGGTGTGCAGCTGTCACTTGAAGAGGAAACTTTAGACCTGGCACTTCCCTTATGAAAGGAAAGGTGCCTTTCCTCATGGAAGCCCTCCTGCTCACAGAGGTGTCCCCTGAAGAGCCTGTCGGTAAGCTGCTCCAAGAGAAGCAGGCTGAGACTGAGGAGAGAAGAAAGGCCTGACTGGGAACTCTCAGCTACGGCTAGAACCAAGAATCCAGACTGGATCTTACCTAGTATCATGCTGTGTTCTAACACTGCTCTGTTGCCCTCTGAGGGGACAAGGGACTCCAGAACTCCTCCATGACTCGCTTACCCCAAAGTTTTGATGAGCACAGAGCCAATCACTGTCCTATTAAGGCTGACACCCGCAGTGAATCCAGGGGACAGCTCACCCATCAAGTCGGCCCTTCCTTATTTTTATTTGAAGATAGTAACTCTGGGGAAAGCCATGTGGAACACTTGCCTTTGTCCCGGAGGCTATGCCTTCTAGTGGCCCAAGGCAGCTAGCACCCTTATCCTTAGATGCTACCTTCAACTTCTCCTGGAAGCAATGGAGGTGTGGAGCACGCTCTCAGAGATACTGCCACACTCAACCTCAGTCCTAAGAGAACAGGGATTTCAAAGGCTGTGTAATACTCTTGTTCTTCAGTCCAAGATCCTGCTAATACAGCAAATTGTAAATACACATTCAAAAGTCTGTTTCAAATTTCAGGTTACAGTTGCCACTACTCTGCCTAAAAGGACATGTGATTCTACCAAATTTAAGTGGGAGCACTGTCCTTGCCTATTTGAAAACCAGGAAGAATAATGAAGAAACTGTCACTGTCCTCCCATGGCAAAGGTTCTCAGAGAGCAAATGAGTCCCATGCCAAAAGCAAGTCAAATAAATGAGACGCTTGCTTTGGGTGTAACAGTGAAGGGAGTGACCCAAAGCCCAGAAGGAAGAATAAGAATATTTTGTAAAGTAGTTTGAAAAAATAAAAATGTCAAAGAATTATGATAAAAAAATGCAAAGTTTCAAATAGAGAAATGTGATGATAAATCTTGATTGCCAGTGTGTTGGAGAATGGCAAGGTATACCTCTTCATGTTTGTGGGAGAGCATTTCCAGAGTGGCCCACCTGAATTCAGGGGGCACCACCCAACAGTCTTATCTTTCTGCTTCCTGGCCACCAGGCTGTGAGATGCTCTGTTCCAGCATGTCCTATCCCCACCATGCTTGGGGGAGACCGTGAATGAGGCAAACTAACTCTCTCCTAAACTGTTTCTCTCCTGTACTGGTCATAGCAACTGCACATCTGGCTAAAGAGGGTTCTACTTTACTGAGTCCCTTCTGCCTTGGGCTGGGGTAGAGTGCTCAGCTCCACACCACTGTTCTTCCTCAAACTGCAAAATGCATTCAGAAATGCGAAATGACTTTAGGAGTGTCAGGGTCACTCCTAAATAAACACAGCTGCCAGGACTGAGACCTTTGGTGCTGTGCTGCTAGGGTCTCTGATTACCTAAGAAGGGCTCAGAGGACCAGCTTGACCCACTCCATTCCCATCACACAAGTCCAGCCCAGGGTGGCCTTTATAAATATCAACCTCATCTTGTCACCTGTCATCTTTGTTTAGACTTGTCAGGTGATTCTCTGACATCCACAAAGAAGCAAATGGGGAGCTGGGGAGATGGCTCAACCATTAAAAGCACTTGCTCTTGCAGAGGGCCTAGGATCAATTCCCAGGACCAATATGACAGCTCACAGCCAGTCCCAGGAGACCTGTCTTCTGACCGCTGAGGGCACCAGGCACTTGCATACGTACACAAAATACAGTAAATGAACCAGAAGTGGCAGCTAATAAGCAGCCGGCAAACTGAAGGTAGCAAGTAAACAAATTATTTGGGTTGCAAGACTACTATTATCTGAATTAAAATCAGTTTGCTAACAATTCAAAACTAAAGTTTAAAATAAAGACCATGGCTTCTTAACAAAGGAAGGTTTTTAGGGTAGCACACACATGCCTCACACAACAGAAACCAGCCCCTGGTCCTGCCATGTGGGCCATCAAGATGCTAGAGTATAGTGAACAAAAGCAGCCACAGTGACAAACCCCAGTAGGTTTGTATCCAGTAGGGACACATGATGGCAAAGCAAATGAAATCACCCTATTTGAAAACACAGCCAAGATAAGTGAGACAAGGGAGGAATGGGGCAGCGCTGAGGGTACACTGCTATGGAACACGGAGATTGGGAAAAGTGTCTAAAGGGTCAGGTATCAAAGCCAAGGCTCTTAGGTTCAAGGCAGGGAGTGCTAGATGGCCAATGAGCTCCTGTCTCTGTCCATGCCCTGCTTCAGTGCTGGGTACACAGGCACGTACTGTCAGCCCAGCTTTGACACAGATGTTGGGGAACAAACCCAGATCCTCATGCTTGTGAAGATGGTACTCACCCACTGAAACATCCCCCAGAACCCACTTCATCTTCTACAGCATCCACTTAACTAGCTTTTTCATTCCTTTGCTTCCTCATCTATAAAACTGGCAAAACAATATTTACTCTGAAAGGGCTGGCATGAGGACTAACTGAGAGAGCAGTACATGAAAGCACTCAGCACAGAAATATTCTAAAAATACTGAGACCAGCAGCACCAATACCTCCACCGCACCCTTCTGCTTCAGCCATGCCATCATCGCCTCCATCACTATGATCTTCATCATTTCCTTCTCCATCCCCTCCTCCTCCATCTCCTACCACCATCCCCTCCATTACCTCCTCCTCTATCTCCTATAAATCACCATCTCCTTCATCTCCTCCTCCTCCATCTCCTATCACCATTCCCTCCATCTCCTATCCATCACCATCTCCTTCATCATCTCCTCCTCTATCTCCTATCAATCACCATCTCCTGCATAATCTCCTCCTTTATCACCATCACTTTCATCACCTCCTCCATCACCTCCCCTGCATTACTCTCTCACTATCACTCCCAAACAATTCCCCTTCCTCCTACTACATGGCCCGTCACCATCCACCACCCTCCATCACTTTCACATCTAACTCTATCACTGTATCACCTTCATCATCTCCCCTTCTACACCCCATCACTGCTATCTCCTTCTCTATCATTTCCTCCTCCATTATCTCCTTATTCCATCCCCTTTTTCTCCATCAGTTCTACCACCATTGCCTCCTACACAATACCATAAGGATAAATTATACCCTTAGCTGAGGCTGCTTTAGATCGTGGCTACCCCAAGCCACCCACACTCTTCCTTCCCAATGGAAACACTGTCTCCTGGCATATTGTCTTCTCACTTCTTTTAGGCTACTGAAGCATTTGCCACTTTTTAAAACATATTCATATATGTCTCTACTTCACAGTACACTAAAAGGCAGCACCTTTTCTTCCCATCACTCTGCACAGGTGGGCACTGAGGGGTTAGTGTTTAGAGAACAGAACTCTTTACCCTGCAATCTATCTGCTTTCCATTTTTGACACTCACCAGCTATGACATCATACATGAAGCACTTCTGTGGGGCTCGGAAGACCTATATACACACTGCACGCGTAAGCTGCAAATCTAGTTTCCACAGATTTCAAATAATCAGAAAGCTGATAGAACCAGATTTTTTATAGTGTCACACTAAGATAAGTGATGTTCATAATTATGGCCCTGAGGCATGGCAAGCTCCTTAACTGCCTTCTAAATTATCGAAGATCAAATTATGTTCAGTTGCATTTTAGCACTAAGTGTATTTTAATTATATTCTCATTCTTGGAACATTAGTAACTCACAGGGCTGAAATAGATGATCTAGGCAGCTTTGTGAATAAAACATTCTGGATAGGCTGAGATCTTTCAAATGTTCTCACAAACCACACTACAGACACTGTAGGTGAATGAATACAGTCGTGTATCAACAACTGAACCACAGGAATATTGCTATGCTATAGCATAGAATACGAGAGTCAGGAAACAATGAAGGTGACAAAGTTTGTACACCCACTGAAGAAGGGCCAATAATTCTGGTGAGCTTCCTAGAAGCTGGGCAGAGACGGTAATGTGAGCAATGCTCTAATGCGCAGACACTCGAAAGCCACGACTCACGAGAACCAACCACATCAGTGAGAAACTATTCTCATGAATAAATTAATCACATTACACGCAATATATGTAATCAACAACAGCCGTACAAACAGTCCCAGAGCAAACAATGATGGCTTGGGTGGCAGAGATAGAAAGACGGCAAGTCCGAGGCCAGCCTGGGCTCAACAGCAAGACTCTGCTTTAAAAAGGGGGGGGGGGCTTTGGGCTTTGTTTGTGGCTCCATGATGGAGCTCTTGCCTACCTGCCTAATATGTGCAACACCCTGGTTTGATCCCGAACATGAGCGGGGGAAGAGATCAGGAAAGGAATGAGAAGGGACAGGGAAAAGACAGAAAACCATTTTTAGAATAGTATGTGTATGTACATCAGTGTGTGAACATGTACACACTATGTATAAATGTGGTTGTGTATACATGTACACATTTGTGTGTATGTTAGTATGTGCAGATGTGGCACACTATGTATAAGTATGCATACATGTACACACCTTGTGTATGCGTTAATGTGAATAGATGGACATAATATGTGTATATGTAGGTGTGTATACATGTACACTGTATAGTTGCACTACTTTATGTACATGAATGCATGTATATATTCACACATTCTATATATGTGTGTGTGCACATATAAGTGTATATATTTCCTTATACTTGTATCTCTAGCCCCTAACACTTTTACAAGGCTGGAGTTTCAGATTTCTGACAACACTGAAGAGGGTGGACAGACTGGGTGAGGGAGGCAATGGGGACAGTAGGTAGTTAAGGACGATAAGCGTCAAGCTACACGTCTCAGCCATGGCTCGGCTCCCAGGAAGCTGCTGTTGTGTAGGAATAGAAGCCTGGTGTTTATTTGCAAAGCACTACTGATGTATCAAAGAGAAGTCAGGACAGCAGGGAATCCATGCACCTTGTCTCAGCTGTGGGCAAACGCAGAGAGAAATGAATGCAAACCCTCTCTACTCTTAGACAATCCAGAGGCCAGTCCCAAGGAATGGTGCCAATCACAATGGGCTGGGTCTTCCCCCACAGACACACCCACAGGCCATGCAGATCTGGACAGTCTCTCCTGGAGCCTGTCCTCTGCGTTTCAGGGAGCCAGCAGATAATCAAAACTAGCCACACAGGTCTGGCAATCACCAGAACCATTCAGAAGCTGTCCTCTGACCTTCACACACGTGCTATGGCACACATACACCCATACTCACACATTATACATACACACAACAAAAATAAAAATAATTTTAAAGGTATTATCTAACAGAACATTTCCAAGCAGACAAAGCACATATACTATGGTCTGAATGTCCATAGGTCCCAAAAGTCATACTGAAGTTCTAGCCCTGAGCTGGCAGGAGGGAGTAAGGGGTTGATTATAAGACTAGTGGGGCTCCAGGAATGGGATTTTACTTAACAAATGGCTCTCAAAAGAGTCCTCTTGCCCCTACCCTATGAGAACATGCAAAAAGGGCCCCCTGTGATCCAGAGAGTGGGCTGACCCCTGAAGCTCTGATAAATCAGTTTCTGCTGTTTCTATGCCAAACACTTTATGATTTTGATAAAACTGCTCAAACAAAGCCAGCAGATGACACAGCAATAACAACAAGCGGGAGCCATTGTCCTAGTTTCACTTCTGCCGCCATAACAAACACACTGATAGAAAGCTTCACAAGGAGGAAAGGCAGTTTCTGGCTTAAAATTCCAGGTTATAATTCAGCACTGAGAAGTCAAGGAAGGAGTCCAAGCAGCCAGTTCCATCAAATCCACAGTCAAAAGCAGAGAGAAATGTGTGGGTCCCACATTGCTTGCTCTCTCAACACTCAGCTAGCTTTCTCTACTCTTCTACAGTCCAGGGTCCAGCCCATGGAACAGTGCCACTCACATCTAGGATGGGGTTTCCTACCTCAAGACAATCAAGACAACCCCCACAGACATTTCCAAAAGCTAACCAGAAAGAGATAATCCCTCATTATGACTCTTCCTACCAGGTACTCCCAATTGTGAAAAGTTGACAATTAGAAGTAACCAGCACAGCTAGACGCTGTAAACAAACATGGAAGTGTGCCTGCTAGCTCAGAAGTCGGCTTCACAGGTGAAGTTAATTCCTGCTCCCAAGGCTACAGTGTCCATGGCCTGGCCTTTGCAGGAAGCGCTTTTCTAGCCTCACTGTCCTGTCTCCCCAGCTATCCCTATCTCAGATCACTGGTAACACAGAGAGATTGCCGGGAACAGAACTTATGCACACTAGGCACTATCCTACAACATGTGCTTAGTGTTAGTGTTCAGGCCTCTACACTGGCCTGCCCTTGCAGTCTTGACAGGATGCATCCTCAGCTGCAGTCACTAAGCACCTCCTGTGCACACTCACTACTTCCCTTTCAAAGTGGCCTTGCCCACCTCCCATCTCCCCCCCACTTTCTCTTTTGCTGCTCCAGTCCCCATCAGGGGAAGTTGGTCTCCTCCTCCCCTTCTCCCTTTTATGTTCCTTGCCCCTCCATGTGAGTTCTGTCATATGGCATTTTTCTCTCACCCACTGTTTTTTTCCCCCATGATATTTATTGAGCTCTACATTTTTCTCTGCTCCCCTCCCTGCCACTCCCCTCCCTCCTTCAACCCTCTCCCAAGGTCCCCATGCTCCCAATTTACTCAGGAGATCTTGTCTTTTTATACTTTCTACTTCCCATGTAGATTAGATCTATGTAGGTCTCTCTTAGCGTCCATATTGTTGTCTAAATTCTCTGGGATTGTGGTTTGTAAGCTGGTTTTCTTTGCCTTATGTTTAAAAACCACCTATGAGTGAGTACATGTGATAATTGTCTTTCTGTGTCTGGGTTACCTCACTCAAAATAATGCTTTCTAGTTCCATCCATTTTCCTGCAAAATTCAAGCTGTCGTTATTTTTTTCTGCTGTGTAGTACT
>PVIU01021309.1:0-31901 GCA_004026605.1 Ondatra zibethicus
ATGTATTATCTTTTTGAGAACCGAGTCTTTTTGAATGCACTCCTTCCTAGGCCAGGAGGGATGGGGGTGGGCCTTGGACTTCCAACAGGGCAGGGCACCATGACCTCTTTCAAGGAAGAAGGGGAAGGGAGGAGGGGTGGGGGGGTAGTGGGAGGGGACCGGGAGAAGGGGAAGAAAGGAAAAAAAAAAGACTAAATAATCACAGAAAACTTTAAAGTTAAGTTAAAATATTAATACTTCAAGATATTTTCCATAGAAATAAAAAAACCTTCTTCAATGTTAAAAAAAAAGAAAAAAAGAAATAACTAACACTAAGTTGAGACAAAATAATAATGGCAAAGGATACACAACACAGCACAAATGTTTTCTATACTGTAGGTTATATGTATTGATTGTAGTCATAGGATGCAATGGAGAGTTATCAATATGATGCAACCCTTCGTTATTGAACATATCAAATGATATAAGGCTCTCCATGAAAAATATTGGAGAAATCAATATATAAATAAAAGTATACTGTTGTTTGAAATATCTCCGGGTAGGATTAAGAAATGAAGACAGTAGGGAACGTAAATATAGTGTGTGCTTCTTTGAATTTCTTTTTGTTCTTTTACAGACAATTTTACACATATTAAAATTCATTATGATCATTTCAACCCTCATTACTCTGTATGTCCCCATCAGCCTCATGCTGACCTCCTTTTAGATCAATACCAGTACTACATTTTTTATATTCTCTCTCTTTTTCTGCCTCATTGTATGTGTATGTGTGTGTTCATGCACACACACGTGTGCACATTTTTAGATCTTGTGTTTGAAGTAACAGCTTAAAAATGTTCATGATTATGATTATGTCATATCTTAAGGACAACATTTCACAGCACTTCTACCAATAGTCTGATTTACAAGTAATTATGTTGATGCCCACAGACTAGTGTTGCTCTTGGTCTTTACCACAAAAGTTTCTTTTTACTTTGGGCAATCGTTAAGTCCTGAGAGTAAGTCAATTTTGAGTTCTGAGCTCTAAATGCACATCTATATTAACTACTCAAAGCCTTAGGGAATATTGTGGAAGAGGGATGGAAAGATTAAGAGAGAAGTGCTATTTTTTGAAGAAGTTTCATTTGGTGTTGGAGTGCATAGTAGAAGTCTGAAAGAAATTAAGAGTAAGGTTGTAGGTCTTTGAGAAGAGCTGTTCAGACATAGAGACAGCATTTGTAGGAAATGAGAGTATATTGAGGTACAATTGAAACAAAATAAAAGTACAAAGTTGAACCCAATTGGATAAATGGCTATGAACTCACCATAATTTCAAACAGTTAGATGGAAATATTGGAATATAGAAAACTGAAGAGCTTTACTAAGGAAAGTTGAATACTTTTTAATGAATTAATGAGCATGAAGACTGTGGAAGGCATTGAATCAGGAATAACTGAAAGTTGTATTTCAGTATGATCATCTTAGTTATGGTATCAACCATCAGTTTTGAGAAAAGTTATAGAAGTCAAGAAACTGTTTTGTTTTTTTTCTAAAAAACTATTGATGCATTCCAAGAAAGTAACAAATCTGTGCTGGTGATAATAATTTTATCCTGCATAAAGATGGATAGAGCTATGAAAGCACATATTTTTGAGTCAGACAAATCAGGAGAATAAAACAAACATTGACTGAAGTTTGAGAGTGGGCAGTGGAAGAATATAATTGAATGCTAATTTTATAAATTATTATATATTTATATATTACAACTATGTATATATATTTATATACATTGTAATACAAACTTAGTTTTATTATATGTCCTAAATTTTCAAATTTTCCTGGGAAACAAATACCTTACTGGACAAATTTATGTATGTATAGTTCTCCTTTTATTAAATCAATCAAAGATTAGTGAACATTTTGTAAACATCAAAAAAACACAAGTAAACATTTTGAGTAACTACCACAGTGAAAAAGAGCTATCTGGAAGAGGTTTGAATTAGGCAAATTTCCAATCCTGAGGCAGATTTGAGACAAAATGTTCTATATAGGAAGGATCATGGCAATATTTAAATCTGGATAACCTTCCTTTCACCTCACAGCTTAGAACTGTCAATTATGTTATAACTAACATGCATGTACCTATAAAAAATATTCATTAAGAAAGATATTAATGACTTGAAAAGAAATGTTTAGGTATAATTCTTTAGAAAATGAAGTACAGAAAACATCCTTTAAAGTGTGCAAAACTCTAGAGGCCACAATGCAGTTATCTCACAAACATTTTAAAACATCTGCTAAAAGGCTATTTATAAGTTTTAACACTATTTTAATTCATAAATAGAATTTTGATTTCTTTGTTGTGTACAAGACAGATTATAGAAAACTAATATTTAACTGCTTTACATACTTGTTAGTATATGGGCCTAAAACATTTAAAATATTGTAGTAAGGTGGCGTGGGCGGCCACAGTCCCGGCCTCCGGCTCCTGCCACCCGGCTAGCTTATTCCCCGAAATAATTACACAGAAACTGTATTCATTTAAATACTGCCTGGCCCATTATCTCCAGTCCCTTATTGGCTAACTCTCACATATTAATTTAACCGATCTCCATTAATGTATATCAATCACCACTTGACTGTGGCTTACTGTCATGAGTCTAACCGTCTGGGGGAGAAAAACTATGGCATCCTCCTGTCTGTCCTTCTTCCCAGAATTCTGTTCTCTTTTCCCTGCCTATCTAAGCCCTGCCTGATCAAAAGACCAAGGCAGTTTTCTTTATTCACCAATGAAAGCAACACAAAGAAGAAGAACCTCCTACACCAAAATATAATTCATCAGTTTTACCCATGAATCTAGAAAATTTCCATCCAAACTACAATGCTATATCTTATTCTAATTGTTCTATTTAGATTTTAAAAAAGCAAAATTTATCAAGTGTTGATAATGATTTAGAAAACAGGGAACCTTTGTTGGTTATAAATTATTGAAGCCATTAGGAAAAATAATATGCAATTTCTTAATTGCCAAAATGGGACTATCATATATCAGACATTGTCACTCAGGAGTGTATATGGGAAGACGTGAAATTAATATATAAAAGGGACATTAGTAGTTACACTATTATTCTAATACTGTTTTAAATGGCCATGATATAAACTCAACCTCATTATCCATTAATGAATAAATTGATAATTACAAGAAAGTATATACACATAAATAATATAATAATATGTATCCTTGAAGTAAAGAACTACTGTTATTTTTGAAACAATGTAGTTGAGACAGAAGAATTATATACTAATTGAAATAAACTAGACAATTAGTGACAATGAATAAAATTAAGTTATTTGTAAAATAAAAAAATAAATGTTTAATATAAGTTCGATGGCACAGGAGGTTGAGAGATATTGATTGAAAGGGTGAAATTGTGCTAGAAAGATTAAGGGCTAGATGTTATTAGAAACAGATAATGATTCGATGAGTTAACTTAAGATAAGATATTCATGCTAAGTGTGGGCAGCACTATTCTAAGGGCTATAGCTTCTGGACAAAATAAAGAGGAGAAAGCAAACTGAACACAAAAACTCATATCACTCTATTTCCTCATAGCAGAAGCATTGTGACCAGCCACCTTTCTACCAATGGACAGTACCCCAAACTTTGAACCAAAAAAAATATTTTCCTTAACTTTTTTCAGGTATTATATTATAGCAAAAAGAAAGGCATTAATATTAAAAAAAACCATGATGATGAAAAAATAAAGCTGTCGAATAACCCCAGTCATGAGCCTTACAGGCCTTTTGAACTGATCTACAGGAGAAATGTGGGACAGTTCAGAAATAGGGGCTAGAGCCACATAATGATGTTAAGTAGAGCTCACTCGAGGAACCAATCTGGTAACACTCTGGAAAACCAAAGGGCTGAGTGAACTCTAGACAGCAACAGCCACACTCATATTTCAGAGATGACAAAGGATCTACATGGAAGGCTAGAAGTCATTCTAGTTACATTCTGATAGAGAAAATTGTTATAGCATTGCACAAAAATTTGAGTGAGGATGAATGAAAAAACAATTCAGTACAGAAAATTTCAAGACTACATATATTTAGAATTATATTTTTAAACTTTATTCATTGTTATTATTTGTCTAGCTTATTTCAATAAGTATTCAATTCTTTTGTTTCATCCACAAGGTCCCAAAATGACAGTAGTTCTAGATTTTAAGGCTATAGATTATTATATAATGTTTATTTAACTTTCTGTTTTTCTCAATTCATTGATTAATAAATAATGAGGTAGATTTTTATCTTGTCCACTTCAAATAGCATTGTAGTAAAAGTGTAAGTACTAATGTGCCTCTACTTTCAGTATTTAGTTTTATTAATTTTCTTTATACAATCAGGTAGAGAAGGCAGATTTATATGAAACATGCACAATTGATGAAGAAATTAATGAATTCAAAGTTTTAGACAAGAGAATTCAGAGAGCACTTGGAATCTCCAAAAAATTATCAAGGTAACAGAGAAACCACCAGTGTTGTACTAAAAAAACAGAAAATTGAATTGAAGTTAACACTCCATATTTCAGTCTCTCACTCAAAAAAAGATCAAATTTCAAAAAATTGAAAATAAGGGATATGAAATAGAAGATTCATTCCAAGTGTCCTCCATTTGAAAACAAGTCTATAGAGAAACTAGTATCTCAGACTTATCCACTAAGGCATTGCGGGACCACAGTAGCTCCATTTTGAGGGAGTAATCTCAACTTGTTAACAAGTTTGGTAGCGCCGTTTTCATGGTTCTGTGCGGCGAACTCCCTGACCCGCGAGGAAGAACAGCCACCACTCAGGATTTTTCTCAGATCACGTTTTATTGGAGAGCCCTTGGTTGAAGGGAGAGCGGGAGGCAAGAGAGAGCAAGGTCTAAAATGGCGGGCTGCTTATATAGGGAGATGTGACGCGACTCACGCCTTGATTGGCTGCTATGTGCCCGCTGGCACCAGAGTCCTCGGGATTGGTTAGGGACACTTAGGTTATTGCGCATGCAGGAAGCGCCTGGATGCTCAGTCCGGAAGCATTGCCAAATATGGAATTGTTTACCTCCAAACCGCGAGGATGCAAGCGCCATCTTGTAATGCGTTTGTGCCTATGGCTCCCTGCAGTTCTGGTTTTACATATTTAAAAAAATGTAAGTGATAAGGGTTATAGAGATGCACTGAGGTAAAAGGAAGTTGCTGAAGTTAGGTTGTTGTGAGGCAGATCTGCATTTTCTGAATATAGGCTGAAGAAACCATGGTTTGGAACTCTGTTACAGAAGATTATTATTCTCGCATGATAATTGTTCTTATTGTATATAGTTTTATTATGTTAGACTTTATCTTTCCTTTTAGATTAGACAAAAAGAGGGAAATGTTGCAGAATATTTGTTTACAATATAAAGATGAATCTCCACTAAAGACACCTTCTGATTTGTTTAATAAAGAGGTAAATAGTCAATAGCAGGCAGGAGGGTATAGATGGGGACAATTCTGTCAGCAGACTCAGAACAAGTCAGATGTGCCATACAAAGAACACATATCTAAGCCATGTGACAAACACAGATTTAAAAACAATTGAGTTAATTAAACCATAAGAGTCAGTGGGGACAATTCTAAGCTAAGGACAATCTTTCATAATTAATAATCATTCTCCATGTCACTATTTCTGGGCTGGTGGTCCAAGAAAGTCCAAAAATAAATTTTGTTACATAGACCTTTGCAAATCTAAAATGCAGCAACTGTTTGAGGATCTTAGAAATTCAAATACCACAGGATATACACTAAGGAATCCTAAAGGCTTGATGTGGAAGCAGGAAGAGAAGAGGGAATGTGTGAACTGGTGGGAGGGTAGGTTCCCAAAACCTTTTGGAATGCTGGAGATACAATATCAGGTGCTAAAATACAGCTCTAAGGTCTGTTTCTAAATTTGTTTTGTTCTCATTTTGGAACTGTCTTCTCTGCAATCCTGCCCTCCCTTCTTTTAGAATGGAAATGTTACCTCAGTGTCATTGTATTTTGGAAGAATTAAGAGTCTTTTATAAATTTACAGGGGCTAATATTTAAGAGATTTCCAGAGTCTGAACTGATGTTCTATATGTAAACTTTGGAAGAGCATTGAGACTGTGAGAGATGATGATAATTTTAAGACTAAATTAACTTCATTTGAATTATGAGATGAAAAAGATCCTTTGAAGGTAAGAGGTATTATGTGTTATTTTATTTGTGTTCTGACAAAATAAAGTTTGCTTGGATTCAGAGGACCGAGGTAGCTACTAGCTGACCAAAATTAACCATAGAGGTTTGGAGGACTGTAGATAGTGAGGAACAGAAGAGGTAGGAGGTGACTGGAACTGCTCCCTGCTCCTCAGATCATTCAGGTTTTTTCCCTGATATCTGACTCTCAATTTTTTATTTGTAAAGAATTAGATAAATGCTTCACCTGGCATCCAACTCCAAGCAAGAATCCACAAGATAGGCTTTGCAGCCACTGGCAGCCATTGGAAATGCACCCATGGGAGACCCTGCCCCCACTGTCTGACTTTTTCTTTCTTTCTCTGAGAAAGTCTGGGATTTTCCGGTAGGAGCCACTTGACAGCAGTCTGCACAAGACCAAAACTTGACAGGAACTGGGCTCCAAATGACGCCAGGCTTAGTGCCTCACCACCCCTGCCAGTTTTTCATTCAGACAGCCTTGTGCTCTCACTTCCCACCCATCATACATGTTGCTTTGGCGTGTTCCTCTGTGTTGGCCTTTCAGATGGCTGGCTCTTTGGGCCCTTTTACCCATGGGTTGTGAGCTTTCCCTGGACCTCTCCTTAGGCTGATGCCACTGTAGGGTAGCTGCCTCAACATCTACGCAGGCAACTAGAACATACTCTCAGCTCACAACCATGCATAATCATCAGCAGCTGTCCTCTGCCAGCCTGTCTACCGTGTTCTCGACCCAGATGTGTTGTTTCAGCACCCAGACTTAGACGTCATTGTCATTGTCAGCAGATTTGGTGAGACAACTTGGAATTCTTTAAACGAGAATTAGTAAAAAATAAAATAAAAAAGGAATTTTTCCCATGTTTTAAAAAATGGGAAACAATATCGTGATGGAGAGTTAGGTCTCTGTATGATTCCATAATGGATGGCTGGAAAATGGAAGAATTAAATGAGGGGATGATTACCTAACCTGTGGTTTATAGAATGTCAATTATAATCATTATATCATTAATGATTTAGTAATTTTTGTTTTATCCCTAAAAAAAATTGGTTAATATCAGTGCCAAATACAAGGAATTGATAAGATACAAGACTTAGAAAAAATTAATAAAGGAAATAATGCAATTTTGACTGATAAGTTGCAAGCCTTAGTAAAACTTATTAAAACATATAACAGAAATAGTCATACACAGACAGAGGAATTTAAAGGAGAGAAAACCTCATCATTACAGTATGAAATTAGAGAGGAACCACCCAAGGAAATAAAAATAACTGTAATTTATCCAGTCACCATACAGGAACAATGGCCAAATGACAGGTATTCTCAAAGCAATGGAAGAGCTCAATGGATTGCTGTGGAAATGTTAGATTTGAGGAAATTTAAGAAAAAGATGTTTTTATATGGTACACATTCATCTTTTGTGAGGCAACTGTTAAATTCATGGGCTAGTAACACAACTATCTCACAAGATTGGGAAGACATGATTACAGTAGTACTGGAACCTGGTCCTCAATTACAGTGGAAGACCTGGTGGAAAAATGAGGCTAGGACCATTGAAAAACCAAATAGAACTGGCGGTATTAAAATTTCCCAAGACCGATTTCTGGGAGAGGGTGAGTATGCTGTTGTATGAAAAAAGTCTATATATGATGAACACACTTTGGCTTTATGCCAAACAGCAGCTTTGAATGCTTGCAACAGAGATGAAGGAGTCAGAAAGAGAACTGAGTCATTTACAAAAGTTATACAGGGCTGAAAAGAAACCTTCGCTGATTTTTTTACAAACATTGAATTCAGCTGTTAATAGAATGATACCAAATCCAGAAAGGCCAATACTAATTGAATCTTTAGCTTTTGAAAATGCTAATTCACAATGCAAAAGGGTAATTAGGCTTTTCAAGGCAAGATCACAACTCATAGAGAAACAGATCTGAGATACAGTCAATATATAATCTCTTAACTGTGGTGATACTGGGTTAGGAGAGATGATTTCCAGAGACTTGAAGCAAAATCAAAATGTCAGATGTTTTAATTGTGATAAACAAGGTTACCTGAAAGGGGACGGTAGGCAGGACATTCCAAGAAACAAGATCTCTTCTAGGAATAAACCAAACAGGAGCCTTCTGGAGCATGCAGAAGTTGCAGCAAAGGCCTACATTTGACTAATGAATGCAGAGCAACAAAGGACAAAAAAATCCTTTGCAAATGGAAAACACCTTAGGGGACTTCTTGCAGGCTTCCATGTCAAATTTGATTCAATCTTTCCCTGTCACCATGGCAGATTTCCTCCTCAGAACAATTAAAGGACCTAATGCCTATTGTAAAAACCATACTGCTCTGAATAATAGAAAACTTTAGAAGATAATACAAATATTTCAGAACAAACCATAAAGCAAATATTTTGACAACTTCTATAAATGATCAAAAACTAAAGTTAAAAATATGAATAAATGACATTGTTATTGTGAGTTTGGTAGGCACAGAGGCAGAGAATAACAATAATTGCACCAGGATCTTGGCATCCAATTTAACCTCTTCAGTAGTTAAATGTTCAGCTTTTAAGGTTTGGAAACTTTTTGTCAGGTTAAAAAAAAAAGTACAAGATGTGTCTAATGTGCAGGGCCAGAAAGACAGGAAAATTAAAGCCATATGTGGCTAACCTATCAATGAATTTATGGCATTTGACATCAGAAAAAGCTGGTACAGGAGCAGCTAAATGCCCAACATATTTAAAGAACCAATCCATCATTGGAATTTTTACTATATTGTCATTAAAAAGAAATTTGGAAAATGGAAAATGTTAACAGATTTGAGAGCCATAAATAAGGCAATGCTCCTGATGGGCTCTCTACAACCTGGAATTTCCCTGCCTTCTCTATTACCTAAATGATGTTTTCTTATAGTGGTTAATTTAAAAGTATTTTTCTTCACTATAGTTTAAGAACAGAAAAATTTACCTTCATGGGGCCTACTTATAATAACTCTCAGCCTATTAAAAGACATCAGTAGCAAATTCTGAGACAAAGAATGTTAAACAACCCCACCCTATGCCAATATTTTGTAAATAACCGTTGAAAATGATTTGTGAACAGTTTCATCAATCTATAATTTATAATTGCATGGATGATATCTTACTAGCTGATTCAAATGTAGGTACCTAAGAGAAATGCTTGAAGAAGTAGAGAAAATTTTGTCTTGTTTGGGATTACAAATTGCTCCTGAAAAAATACAAAGAGGAGAATCTATTAGTTATTTGTGATAAAAGATAGGTTTGCAAACATTTATCCACAGAAAGTAGAAATCAGAAGAGATTAATTATGAACTCCTAATGATTTTCAAAAACTGCTGAGAGATATTAACTGGCTACAGTCCACAATTGGATTGGAAAGTCAAGAACTAAGTAATTGGTTTTAGAACTAACAAGGTAAAGGTGATAAGGACTTAAATAATCCAAGGAAATTATCAGCTGAAGCTGAGAGAGAAATGGCTATGATACAAATGAAATTATAGGATACACATGTGGATTGTTTGGATCCAGAGCTTGATCATATTCTGATTACTTTATCTTTTATGCATTCCTTTATAGAAATTTTAATGCAGAGAGAAAATAATATCTTAGAATGGATTTTTTTACTACACAAACAGAGCAAAATTTAAAGATCTATACAGAAAAGTTTTCTGAGTTAATTTTAAAAGGAAAATTGAGACTTTGTCAATTAGCAGGAATGAACACAAAAAATTGAAGTACATCTTGCAATGCTAGAATTTCTTCTTTATGGCAGAAAAGGAATATTGGCATAGAGCTTGCATTAATTTTTTTGGGAGAGGTTGAAAACAAATATCGCAAAAGCAAGAAAATTCAGTTTATAAAGAGAACTAATTGGATCCTTCCTCACGTTGTAGAGGGT
This sequence comes from Ondatra zibethicus, assembly GCA_004026605.1. Taxonomy (NCBI): domain Eukaryota; kingdom Metazoa; phylum Chordata; class Mammalia; order Rodentia; family Cricetidae; genus Ondatra; species Ondatra zibethicus. The sequence goes on from PVIU01021309.1 coordinate 10,136, forward strand.
GTTATAATTGTGCTGGCCTGTACTATCGCGTAGGTACACTGTACTGTTAGGAAGATTTCCTAATGCGAGCTCTGTGCTGATACAAAATTCCCAATCAACCCAAATCAAAACGAGCCAAATTAAGAAATATCCAGGTTTAATGGGAGTTCTGCACTTTTGGTTGGCCCCGAGGGGGAAACTGGAAAGCCATGCAAATGTGACCACCACAGGAGGAAGGAAAAGGGACCATATGTTCCTCTTTCAGGAGATCACTTAAATACTCTGGGGAGTGGTCCTGACCACAACCCCCAGGGAGGGGTCAGGATCTGGCCTGCTGGGATTTGGAGTCCAGACCAGGCCTGGGGGCTGGGATAGATGCGAGGGGCTGGGGCCTATGCTCCCAACTTAACATTCCAGACTCTTTGGATATAGGGGTAACAGAAAACTGAAATGATAATTATGACAAACATTTAGGCTTTCTTTGGAAAAAAAGGGCATAGACTCAAATCTGGCTACTTTCTGCGGGCATGTGGTGACATGGGGAAGGGGAAGCTAGGTGTCCACGTTAAGTGAGAGGTGTGGCTGAAGAGGCATCCCATGTACTGTCATCCCAGAGACAGCAGGCGTCTTTTCCTTAGGGGAGGTGAGAAGGCAGATGTCTAGGGAAAAAAACACTGTTATCACCAAAAATGAGTATGTCAGAATGAGGAACAGGTAGGCCCTTCATTGTGGCATCCTGGAAAACCAGAGGGTAGAAGGTCCTGTCTGTTGGACAGACCAAATGTCTTGATTAGGCACCTGCTTGAGCATGGAGAGATGGTACCAGCATGGGTGTCCCAAGAGCTTGGCAGCTGAGGGGATGGTGAGGATTACCATGTGAGGTCCTGTCCATTGAGGTTTGAGAGACCTAGGAGTTAACTGTTTGAGGAGTACTCTGTCCCCTGGGGAGAACAGGGCAGGTTTAGGGGTATTAGGGTCCACTGGCATGGTAGCAGGAAGAAACTGTCAGTGTGTGAATGGAGAAGGGACTTTAAAAGGTAGAGGTAGGGTAGGTACCCCACCAATGGAAGAGTTTGAACTGGGAGGTGATGATTAAGGAGAAGGGGCCTGCCATAAAGCAGCACAAAAGGGCTCAGGCCCGTAGGGGAACATGGGGTGGCCCTGAGGCGAGGGCCAAGATAACCTGAGTTTAATGGAAAGCTTGGTTAGTTGTTTGATGAGTCCTATTGTCCAGGAGATTTTGAGAGCTTCTGACCCCGAGCTCCATGACCCTAAGCCATCACATCTGCTGTTTCCTTGGAGACTGGAAACACTTCTAACCATCCTGTAAAAGTGTCCACAAGTGTTAAGAGATAATGGGATTTTTATGAGTAGGCATATGGGTGAAATTAACCTGTCAATCTTTGTCCGGTTGGTGTCCATGAAGCTGGTGTATGTGGAGAGCTCCTTGTAGGTTGGCCTGGGCACACATCTGACAGGAGGAGTGAACCTGTAAAATAGAATCTTGGCGATGGGTGGGGTTAAAAGGGGCTCCAAGAAGCAGAACAAAGCTTTGGGGAAGAGGCTAAGGATATCTCGACCCAGTGAAGGTGCTGGGCAAGCAGGTATCACTAAGAAAGAATGAGAGAAAAATTGTCCTGCAAGAATGCAGGGCAATGGCAAAGTTTGAAGTGGGGAGGAACGAGTCCCATCTATAGTTGAAATTGGTGAGGAGAACATAAGGCCTGAGTGAGAATAAAAGTAATGGACTTACCTGCTACTTGTAGCTATACCTTAGGCTTGGATAGGGTTACGGGATAAACCAAGTCTGGGTAGCGTCAATCCTCTGCAAGGCTGAGACATTTGAAGGCTGACACGGTTTTACTTGCTGATGTTGGTGAGGCTGGTACTCCATGGCTTGGCATAGAGGCAAGCCCACATGGGGGCATTGTGATTTCCACTGTCTGGGTTGCTGGCAAATAGGGCACAACATCGGAGCAGGTGTAGTGCAATATTGTGCCATGTGACCATTTAGGCCACACTTGAAACAGTTTGCCTGCTGAGATTTACCAGGATAGAGCCTTGTGACTGGTTTCCCTTGTCCCCATTCATGTGACCTTAGGGCAGCTGTTAAGGCCTGGGCCTGTAGATTGTTGTAGCTTTGTCTGTCGGGAAGACTCAGTTTATTTCTCTCAGGCATTAAAAACTTTGAAGGCCATTTTCACCAATTCTTGTATAGGAGTTTGGGGAACATCCTCAACCTTTCTTAACTCTTTCCTAATATCTGGTACTGACTGAGGAAAAAATGGGTAAACAGAAGGATCAGTAGAAAAGGAACCTAGTTGCTTTTCTATCTGAGAGAGATTTGGAAGAGAAAAGGGAGCATGGGAAGGGCTAGCCTAGTGCACAGAGAGGGTCCAGGAGTGGAGTGGTGAGAGGTAGGAGGTGGAAGGGAAGGTGGAAGTTGACCTTGAACCTCTGAATTGGAAAGGGAGGGGAAAGGACGTTGCTCTACAGGAGGGGGTTGGGAAGTGTAGACTTGAGGGAGTGGGGGAGGGGCCAGTGCCTCTGGCAGCAAGGTACTGTGAGACATTGGCTACTAAGGGTGGGGGGGCAAGAGTGCAGAGCCCAAAAACCTTGGACATATGTCAGACAGGCTCAATTTAAAAAGATTTTTATAAGAGGCATTACAGGGGCAACAGCGGATCTGGTTTTGAGCCACAAGTACCCATTTTAGAGTCTATGCCCAACTACGTGATCTAAGTCCACTTTAGCATGTCCGCCAAAATGGCTCTTAGGTCCAAATGGGGCCGTGGCGATTGAATGCCTGGTGTCCCAAGACAGACAGATCTCCCCCTCAGCCAAGCCCGTTCCCATCGGTTTGACCGCTGCTGGGAATCGGACCCCTGGATTGAGCTCATGACTTCAACAGGAATCCAAAAATTGACAAAAATAAGTATGACTGGGTCCTCCCCAAACCCTATAGCATGGACAAGAAAAGGGACTCACCAAGATGCAGCCACTGTAGCCCAGAAGCCCGTTTAAGCATGGTGTGGAGAGCTCAGACTATAGACTACAGGGCTTTCAACACTAGGCCAGCTGCATGGAAAGGCCTGCCCTATCTCTGTGTGACCTCTAAAATGTTAGGAATATTTCCTAATGTGAGCTCCCTGCCAACACAAAATTCCCAATCAAACCAAATTAAAACAAGCCAAATTAAGAAATATCCAGGTTTAATGGGAGTTCTGCACTCTCGGGTGGCCCCGAGGGGGAAACAGGGAAGCCACGCAAACGCGGCCATGGGAGGAAGGAAAAGGGACCACGTATTCCTCTTTCAGGAGATCACTTAAATACCCTGGGGAGTGGTCCTGACCCCCCAGGGAGGGGTCAAGACCTGGTCTACTAGGATTTGGAGTTCAGACCAGGCCTGCGGGCTGGGGCCTACGCTCCCAACTTAACATGTACCATTTCGTCAAGCTCTGCCCACTCCCAATCTCCCAATTCCTGCTTAGGCTAGCCAATCTTGTGCCTCTTTCTTCATTTCCCTCTCTGTGCCCATTCTTCTGAATGAAGGCCCTTCCCCCCACCTTTCTTTCCTCTCTTCCTGTCCTCTCTCTCTCTCTTTCTCTCTCTCTCTCTCTCTCTCTCTCTCTCTCTCTCTCCCTCCTTCCCTTCCATACCCCCTACCCTAGCTCTCTCCACATTGTGTACTTGTCTGTCCCTTATCTACTGTGTGAGCCCCACACACAAGCAGGGAGACTTGGAGGGTCACCTTTATGCCATAAATCTTTCATTGGTGAAGTGATTTCTGAAAGCTCTCCCTCGCAACTGAGGGGTGCTAGGAATTCTGTAACATTTAACTCTTCTATACAGTCCCCTTTCCAACTCAAAATTGCTGGAATTCTACACCCAACATTGACACTAGTGGTAAGTCCCTTCCCCAACCTCTAGCCATGCCTCCGTAAGTGTAGAATCACCTCAGCAGTGGTGGTTCTCCATGAGAAAAGACCCAGTACTGATCAACCACCTGCCTATCAGGCTTAAAAGTCCCTTGCTCAGGCCTTTGACTCCACATGATAATGTAGGGATTTGGTTTATGCCCACCCATTCTCACAGTCTCTGGACCTTGTATGTGATGACCCAAGGCCAGCCTGAGAAGTAGTCCATGATGAACCTCTGGGATGCTTGAGTTCAGTCTCTTGAACCTTCTTCTTTCATCACTCATGGAAACTGCATCTCCCCCCTCAAATATCAAGCTACTTAGCTGCCTCTTATCAGCTTATATTCTGCCAGTGATAGTTGGAAATGTAGCCTATACTCTTTCTCTTTCTCTATGTTTGTCTAGCTGCGTTTCATTTCTGGGGTATAATCACAGCCATGCTAAACTCTGTCCCACCATCGCACTCCCCCACCCACTGACCTTCTTTCCTCCCCTCTCCCCCACCACCTCCAACTGAGGCTAAGCCTCTAAGCTGATCTGCTTCAAAATTTGTCTCTTTTCCATTCAGGGAGCCCTTCTTCTGACACCGCTGTGCCATCCTGACTTCTTGTTCCCATCCCCATGGTTGGACAGTTCACAGTATGTGAGAATCCTTTTTTGGGGTCCAGGGCCATAACACCACCTAAGTGATGCCTTCACCTCTCAGATCAAGGGATTTTTTTTTCAGGATATGGTTCCCCTTTCAGCCTAGAACCTCTTGGGGAACTGTCATTTCTCAGTCCCCTTTATCTTGTGGACAAATAGAAAATGACCTGAGCCAGTTTTTATCTTTTTGCCTCTCCCATGGAAAGCAGGCTGACAAAACAATATACATTTCTAACTTCTATCAGGGGATGGTTGTTAAATGTAAAGACTTACAGCACATGGACAACCATGACTGATGCCATTTGGTTTGATCTTAAGGAAGGGAAGAGCCACAGACATGCACCTAGCCAAATGGAGCTGGCGGCAGGATCCCCCACATGACCTGCTTTTAGCCATTAGTTATGCTTTTAAAAACTACTTTTATGCTCTATTACATATAGTGTGTTTGTATGATGGTCCACCTTGGCAGGGTCCACTGAGACATCATTGCACACAGAAACCCACCTCTGCAGTTTATTTGCTCTCCCCCACCTGCAACAATTCTACTTTCTATTTCACTGGTGGCATTATAAAAATCACCTGTTAAGTTAAAAACCAGTATAGTCAAGCTTGCACGCAGTTCTCCAGGCAGATCCTATGCTGTAGTTATAACTTATCTATATCCGATAAACAGCCCTCAAGTGTTGGAAGGAGGTTGGCAACTTGTTGGTTCCTGGCTGCTTAGCCCCAAAACAATCACATAGAAAATGTATTAATTAAATCACTGCTTCTCTCATTAGTTTTTGCTTCTTGTTGGCTAACTCTTACATATTAATTTAACCCATTTCTAGAAATCTGTATATTGCCATGTGGCTGTGGCTTATAGGCTAAAGCACCATTTGGCTCTGGCAGGGCTCCATGGCTTCTCTCTGACTCCGCCCTTCTTTCTCCCAGCATTCACTTTAGTTTTCCCCACCTAGCTCTGTTCTCCTATAGCTCTGCTATAGGCACAAAGCAGTTCCTTTGTTAACCAATGATATTCACAGAATATAGAGGGGAATCCCACATTACTCAAGTGCTCTGAGATCTGGGGAATATGGCATTTAAATATTTAATTACTAAAAGACTTTTCATAACAGAGAGGCAGGTTGGCTCCTAGCAGCACCACTCTATTTCCACCAAAGGAGACAGAAGACAGATGGGCACAGACCAACATCCATCCATTAATTCATTTCTTCAAGTAAGAATGCTATCCATTGGGATGAACTTTTTTCATCTAAACTGAAGATCTCCAGACAGTGAACAAATGAAAACTGGAATTGACTGCCTGACTGCTCAGTGCAAGGTCGGCTTGTCTTCCTACAGATTCCTAACCCAAGGACCTTTGGAAGCCTGGCAGGCCCTGTACTAACAACAGAAGACAAATACAGTCCTGAAGCCTCTGGCCTCAAAGACCAAGGAGGACCCTGAGGCACAGCTCTAGGTAGCCAATCAAGTAAGTTCTCTGTCATTTTTTAAATCAATAATTCAAGTAAAATTTTATCCTTCTCAAAGACCTCTGATGCAGTTTGACAACCTGCTGAGAGGTTTTTTGTCAGTTTGAAAAGGACAACATAGAGTTTAACATAACTTCTTACCATGTTTAAGTAAAACATATTTTAAAACATAAAGCTCAAACGAGGAAGCTGTTTTAAGGTATACAAATGCTAGTTATTGACATGTGTACCTACAAGTTATAAAGGTCTGAGGACAAATGCCAGTTATCAAATTTCTCTTTCTCATTATGCTGTCATTTATAGTCTTAAATTATCAATAAAATACTGAAAAGCTATTAATCTAACTTTGGCAGAATACTACCACTACTATACTGCAAGATCAAGCTTTTCAATTCTCCTTGGTCATTTTCTAAAGATAACTTTCATTGTTTAAAAACATCTGTCACAGTCATTCAGGTATAAATATGCTGCTGTTCATAAAATGTGTGTGTCTAAACTTTATATTTTCACAAACTCAAAGATTTTTTGTGACTTTCAGGGGGGCAAATTGAAGGATTTACCTTAAATAGGTCAGATATACTCCTCTCTCAATTCCCTAGTTCTGACACCTTTCTCCTCAATTACCAGGACCTAAAAAATTTTTTTTTCTTTCTAAACTTAACCTTGTCTTCTGTTCAGCCAATACCTTGCCAGTTCAAAGAAAAACCATACAGTTCAACACCACAACTCCTGGATAGGAGTGAAGCCATCAACTACCCCAGGACATGGCCAGCATCCCAATTCTCAGGTCACCCAAGACTGCAACACCCACAAATTAGTAGGAAGGAGTTTCAAGGATTGGACCCTCACCCCCTTAACCTACTATACCTAATTCCTCTCCTTTTTATTATAGGAAAATTGTGTTGGCCTGCCCTGTCACCTGAGTACACAGTCCCTTTAAAAGACAAGTTCTGCCCACTCCAAGTCTTCCCCTTCCTGCTGTGGCTCACTGATGTTGCACATCTCTCTTTATTTACCTCTCTATCTGTCTTCTGAAGAGGCAGCATCTGCCTCCCTCCTTTCTTCCATCCCCTGTCCCTCTATTACTCACTCTTTCTTTTTCTCACCATAGTACCTACCCTCCCATTCCCTTCCATACCACTAAATAAAACTCTCTATACCCTACCTCTCCACATGGTACACCTGTCTGTCCCTTACCCGCTGCACAGTCTCCCACACCAGCAGGAGGATCTGCCAGGATCACCCACACATTATAAACCTTTCAGCAGGAACACCAATTTCTGGAGTCCCTACATTCAAATCACAAATGTAAGTTATAAGTCAGAAAAGTTAAATAAAGTAGATCAAAGCCCTTATGGTTCTGTTCAAAAGTTAGGATTATATGCTATTCTCTTAGTGTTATTACATTTTCAGACCTTTTTAATATCATTACTCTCAATATGCAGAAAGAGTGTTTTAAATATTGAAACTACTGAATTTATTACAGATAATTCAGAATTGACTTTGTTATTTATTTAATTACAAGAAACAGTCAGAAATAGAAATTACCCATTATATATAACATATAATATCTGTCAGATCTCATATGGGTCTACCAGGTGCTGTAGCACAAGGTAATGATGAAATTAATCAACTATTTGTAGGAAATATGCTAGAATTCTCAGAATTTCTCAAGAAATATAATGTTAATAGCAAGTGTTTGAAAAAAGGTATTTCCATTACATGGTAACAAACCAAGGAATTTATAAGGAAATATACTCCTAATCCTACTATTTCTTTTTATAGCCAAATTCCACTATCTGCAGGAAGAAACACAAATGGTACTCAAGGAAATGAAATTTGGCAAGTGGAAGTTTTTCATTTTATAGAGTTTGTAAAATTAGAATATGTACACCATACTATAGTAACATATTCAGGATTTCAATGGGCAACAGCTTTGAGTTCTGAAAAGGCTGATCCTATAATTATATATTTATTAGAAGTCATGGTCATCATGGAGATACCTGTAAAAAGTAAAACTGACAATGTTCCAGTGTATATCTCTAGTAAAATGAAGTTGTTTGCATATTACAAAAGTAAGCATATTACAGATATACCACACAATACTATGGGGTAAGCAGTTATGGAAAGTTCGAATTGAACTTTAAAATTTATGCTTAATTAACAGAATGGGGTAATAAAGATTCCAAAAGATAGATTGCACAATTCATTATTAACTTTAAATTTTCTAAATGCTAATAATAAATGAACAACAGATGTGGAGATATTGGAAAATAGAAAAATATGGTTAAATTAAATCAGCCTGTATACTTTAAAGATGTGTTGATCTCAAAAAGGAAATCAGGATATATGTTACATTGAGGAAGAGGTTTTGCTTTTGTTTCTACAGGAGAAAAAAAGATGTAGATAACATCAAAATTTCTAAAGATTAGATCCTAACAAGAGATACCTGTTGATTACAAAAGGTGATAATTCATCAAACAGGATGATCACTCAACCTAAACTAACTAATTAAACTAACAAATGTTTTTCATTTGGTGAGCTATAACTTTTCAAAAGTTAGGGTTGGACCAGGGTTTTGTTTTTTTACTTTCTAGGAAAATAAAAGCAACCAACTGAGGAACTGGAAGATCACTGGACAATTGAGACATCTGAAGGAAAAGGAGGTATCCTCCAGAGAAAATTTCCCAAGAAAAAGAGCAAATTGAACTATTGTTATATTTCCAACAGGATAAAATTTCATAAATTTTTCAATATGTTTGTTTCTGCTATTCTCTAGATACATATAATATAATTGGTTTTTTGTAGATCAAATCTCATTAAAAAATAAAGCAGTCTTGGGAGTTGGAGCTTGTTTCTCTCCTCTAAACACAAGAATGCTTGTTAAAAGAAAACTCAAATACTCTGTCTCATGTCAGAAAAGTCACCTGATATGGAACCAAAGAAAAAAACAAAATTAATGGACTATTTTATTGACACTAATTTCATAATCCTTTGTCTTTTTTGACTCACTAAAACTTTCTTAAGGTATAAATATTATTTAAAAACTTATAAAATTAATATATATCATACTTTTTGTCATGATATTAATTGTCATATAGAGTACTAATTAAGTATGGAAAAAGGCCTCATCTAGCTTCTGGAAATGATTTCAGGTTTAAGTCTTTAACAGTAAACTAGTAATTATGCTTTAGTACTCTGGATGTACATAACCTTTAACCTGTTCGAGATACACTAAATATTACATTTGAAATATTTAAGTTTTCTGCAGTGCACCATGACCATGTGTAACAGCAACTTTTGAAGTCTCTAAAAGGAGAATGGGCCCCACAATGGCAATTTAACCTGCATTGTGGAAATGTCAATAAGCTTACAAACAGTACCCAAAGATAATCTTGAGACTACAAACTGCTCAGTACAATTTCAAGGTAGCCATCTGCACAGACTACTCAAGCAAGGACTTGAGATAAACCATGCACTTTAACATTATACAGAAACTGGATGACAAATGATACAACTACCTTTCCCAGGACTTGACTATGATTTCAATTTTTTCAGGGTCACCAAAAGATGCTGTTAGCCCCAGACACAGAAATTAATTTTACAAAAATGACATACCAAAGTGGGCAGTTTTTGGTCATTTCATGGGTTATGAATATTTGTTATTTTTTGGGAGAATAATTACAGGTTATTATTGGTAATGGTCAGCAAAAAGCTGAATACAGTAGATTAGATTTAGTGATCTTGTTGTGAAAAGAAAAAGGGAAGATATAAAAATGAAAAGATAAAACATAGATTATTCAATCTACTTTTTAAACCAAAAGAGCAACTACTCTTAAATATTTTACATTGGTATGGATTTTTGTATATTGATTGATACAACTGTGAGGTTATTTTTGTTATGCTGTATATATGTTTCTACTCTTGTTTAAGATATTTCTGTATATTGATATAAATATAAGATTACTTTTATTAGAACATGCTGTACATGATTTTTACAGTTATTTATTGTTCCTATGCAGCTCATTTAAAAATATAATGTAAATTTTTAGTCCTTGAACATTATTATCACAAACTATATAGTATAAAAAAGAAATGCATGTTAGTAGTTAATTATAAATTTCAATATGGAATTTACTTTCATTGTGGTAAAAGTTAGTCACTGGGCAAGAAACTACCTTTTCCTAGACTACTGATGGTGTGCTGTCCAAATAGGATAGGTGTAGTGAGAGGGCCTGGTTGGTTTCTGTCCTCCCACCAGGTCTCCAGCCATTTAGGTCCCAAGAAAAATCATGCAGAGTCTACATTAGGTTATAAACCGATTGACCCATTAGCTCAGGCTTCTTATTAGCTCTTAGAACTTATATTAACACATTATCCTTATCTATGTCAGCCACACGGCTCAGTACCTTTCTCAGCAGGGCAGGTCACATCCTGCTTCTTCAGTGGTCCAGGCAGATGTGCCGGGAGAGCTTCCTACTTCCCAGAATTCTCCTGGTCTAATAGCCCCACCTCTACTTCCTGTCTGGTTGACCCACCTATACATTCTGGCTAATGACCAATCAGCATTTAATTAAATCATGATTGACAGAATACAGACAATTCTCCCGCACCACTTCCCCCTTATTTTTAAACAAAGAAAAATATCCAGAGTCCATTTTTTGGGAATGTGGGCGTAGTATTCCAGGCTACTTCTGACTGGTGGGGGGCACTAATAATCTTATGGGGACCCAAAGAAAATTTAGAGTTAAGATCAAGTCCTGACTGAAGTATCCTGTGAAGCTTGATCATCTCAGGAGACATCCGGGCCATCTGTTTCTACCGGAGATTTCTCAGGTGGTCTTCCTTGATCAAATCTGAGTTTTCTTAACTCAAAATGAATCCATAGCCTCTCATTTCCTGTAGAAACAAAAGCAAAATCTCTTCTCCAAAGAAACATATCTTTTGACTTCAATTTTGAAGTTAAGGTATTTCAAAATACCTATCTTGGATTAGTTCAGCAGCATTTATAAGCAAATATCTTTTAGCAGCTGTTTCTCCTTCCTCAGCATTCAAACAATACAAAGAGAGCATAATAACATACAGTATCAAGATTCTCTGTGTATTTTTCATCTTTATGTGTCTTTATTTTAACCTCTATTTCTTTTATTTTTACATTTAACTTGTGGCTTTTTGAGACAGGTTCTCTGTGTATCTTTGTCCTGGAACTCCCTCTGTAGACCAGGCTATCCTTGAACTCACAGAGATCTGCCTGTTTCTGCCTCCCCAGTGCTGGGATTAAAGGTGTGCGCTACCACACCTTGAAGTCACAGAGGTCAATCTACCTCTGCCTCCAAGTGTTGGGATTAAAGGTGTGTACTACCACACCTTGAAGTCACAGAGGTCAATCTACCTCTGTAGTGCTGGGATTAAAGGTGTGTACCACCATACCCAACTACTCTTTCTTTTTTAAGAACTTTAACCTTTCTCTTGCATATATTTTTAACACATTATAAACCATTTACAGGTTTTTCTCATCTGAATCTATCTTTACTATATATCTCTCTTTTTTTTTCTGACCACGTGAGTCTTTAATTTGATAAGCAATATGGAGGGGAATAAAGCCGTGGCTTTAATGGCTAGATCCAGCCCATTTCTTAGCTTTCTGAGATTTCAGCCTCATGGCAGAGGTACCGGCTGTATCCCCATTTATTGCCACAACTCTATGGTATTTCAAGGTCCCTGCCAGCAAGCAAGCTGCAGCATTCTGCTCACAGACCTCATTCAAATGTTCCCTTGCCAGACCACCTGCTTGAAAGAGTCAGAGTTTGCCTGGGCAGGACGGCCCAGAAAGCCAGCATTTTAAAACAGTGCAGCTTTTTTCCTGCTACAGCTGAAAAACAAAAAGCATGAAGTCGGCTTTTCATCAACACCATTTAAGTGTTTTGTGGCAGGACCTCTTAAAGAGCTGCAGCGTTTATTTAAAACATGATTGACACAAAGAAAAATATCCATAGTCCATTTTTTAGGAATGTGGGCATAGTACTCCAGGCTACTTCTGGCTGGTTAGGGGGTACTGATAATCTTAAAAGGACCTAAAGAAAATTTAGAGTTATGATCAAGTCCTGATTGGAGTATCATGTGAGGCTTGATCATCTCAGGCAGCAGTCTTGAATCTGTTCGGGATGTAGAACTCAGTCATCTGGGTCATCTGTTCCTACTGGAGATTTCTCAGGTGGTCTCCCTTGATCAAACCTGATTTTTCTTTACTCAGAATGAATCCACAGCCTCTCATTTCCTGTGGAAACAAAAGCAAAATCTCTTCTCCAAAGTAACATACCTTTTGACTTCAATTTTGAAGTCTAGGTATTTTCAAAATACCTATCTTGGATTAGTTCAGCAGCATTTATAAGCAAATATCATTTAGCAGCTGTTTCTCCTTCCTCAGCATTCAAACAATTCAAAGAGAGCATAATAGCATACAGTATCAAGATTCTCTGTGTATTTTTCATCTTTATGTGGCTTTCTTTTAACATCTATTTCTTTTATTTTTAATTTTAAACTTGTGGCTTTTTGAGACAGGTTCTCTGTGTATCTTTGTCCTGGAACTCCCTCTGTAGACTAGGCTATCCTTGAACTCACAGAGATCTGCCTGTCTCTGCCTCCCCAGTGCTCAGATTAAAGGCATGTGCTACCACACCTTGAACTCACAGAGATCTGTCTGCCTCTGCCTCCCAAGCTTTGGGATTAAAGGTGTGTGATACCACACCTTGAAGTCACAGAGGTCAATCTACCTCTGCCTCCCAAGTGTTGGGATTAAAGGTGTGTACCACTACACCCAACTACTTTCTTTCTTCTTTTTTGCTTTAAGAACTTTAACCTTTAGCCTGCATATATTTTTAAGACACTGTAAACCATTTAGAGGTTTTCTTTTTCTTTGAATCTCTCTTTACTGTATATCTCTCTTTTTCTGACTACATGAGTCTTTCATTTACCAAGCAAAATGGGTAGGATTAAAGCCGTGGCTTTGATAGCTGGATCAAGCCCATTCATTAGCTTTATGAGATTCCAGCCTCATGGCTGAGGCACCGGCCAGAGCTTTGTTCACTGCCACAACTCTATGGCATTTCAAGGTCCCTGCCAGCAAGCAAGCTGCAGTAGTGTGCTCAGAAACCACACTCAAATGCTCCATAGTTGGATCTCCTGCCTAAAAGAGTCTGAGTTTGACCTGACAGGACAGCCCAGAAAGCTGGCATTTTAAAACAGTGCGGATTTTTCCTGCTATGGCTGAAAACCAAAAAGCATGTGGTCAGCTTTTCATCAACACTATGTAAGTGTTTCGTGGCAGGACCTCTTAAAAGAACTGCAAGCTTTTGCAGCTAAAGCTGAGTGAGAAAGCCTCTCTTAAATGAGAGCACTTGCTTGCCTCTAGCAAGCAGAGCAGACTCGAGAAATTGCTGCTACCAAGAAAATATGCTTTACTCTATTCTTTCCCAAGCATTTTCAGGCTTTCTGTGGATGCAGTTATCCACATGGGTGCCATTCTGTAACACGAAGGGCTTGTTTTTTGGGGGTTTCTGTCCTGCTCAGGTTCCACAGCCAATAAGCCCCAAAGAAATCACACAGAGAGTTATATATTAGGTTATAAACTGATTGGCCCATTAGCTCAGTCTATGTATTATTTATTATAAGTTATATTAACCCATTATTCTTATCTATGTTAGCCCACATGGCTCAGTACATTTTTCAGCAGGGCAGGTCACATCCTGCTTCTTCGGTGGTCTGGGCAGGAGTGAGGATGAATGGGCTTCCTCCTTCCCAGCATTCTCCTGGTCTCTTTGACCCACCTCTCTTTCCTGTCTAATTGACCCACCTATACTTCCTGCCTAGCCAATCAGCATTTATTTAAAACATGACAGACAGAATACAGACAATTATCCTGCATCAAAGATTGTCAAACCCTTATCCAAACTAATCAAAAGGTATAGAGAGAACATCCAAATTAACAAACTCAAAACTGAAAAGGGGCATGTAACAATGGACACAGAGGCAATTCAGAGAATCATTAAGTCCCACTACAAAAATCTGTACTCCACAAAACTGGAAAATGTAAAAGAAATGGACAACTCTTTAGATAGATACTTCCTACCAATTAAATCAAGACCAGGTGAGCAATTTAAATAGGCCTAAAAGCCATGAGGAGATTGAAGCTGCCATCAAAAGCCTCCCAACCAAAATAATGCTCAAGGCCGGATGGTTTTAGTGCTGGATTCTACCAGAACTTTCCCAAAGAGCTAATACCTATACTCCTCAAAGTGTTCCACATAATAGAAACAGAATGCTCACTGCCAAACTCTTTTATGAAGCTACAGTTACCCTGATATCAAAATGGCACAAAGACTCAACCAAGAAAGAGAATTACAGACCAATCTCACTCATGATCATGGATGCAAAAATTCTCAATATATTCTGGCAAACTGAATCCAACAACACATCAAAAAAAATCATCCATCATGACCAAGTAGGATTAATCCCAGAGATGCAGGGCTGTTTCAACATAAGATAATCAATCTATGTAATCTACCATATAAACAAAATAAAAGAAAAAACCATATGATCATTTCATTGGATGCAGAAAAAGTATTTGACAAAATTCAACATGCCTTCATGATAAAGGTCTTGGAGAGATAGGAATACAAGGATCATATCTAAATATAATAAAAGCAATGTACAGCAAGCCGACAGCTAACATCAAATTAAATGGAGAGAAGCTCAAAGCGATTCCACTAAAATCAGGAATGAGACAAGGCTGTCCACTGTCTCCATATCTCTTCAACATAGTTCTTGAAGTTTTAGCAATAGCAATAAGACAACATGAGGAGATCAAGGAGATTCAAATTGGAAAGGAAGAAGTTACACTTTCGTTATTTGGAGATGAAAGGATAGTGTATATAAGTGACCCCAAAACCTCTACCAGAGAACTCCTACAGCTGATAAATACCTTCAGTGAAGTGGCAGGATATAAGATCAACTCAAAAAAATCAGTAGTCCTCCAATACACAAAGGATAAAGAAACTGAGCGGGAAATAAGAAACATCACATTTCACAATAGCCAAAAATCATAAAATATCTTGGGGTAACACAAACAAAGTACATGAAAGACCTACCGGACAAGAACTTTATGTCTTTGAAGAAAGAAATTGAAGAAGATACCAGAAAATGGAAAGATCTTCCATGCTCTTATATAGGAAGGATCAACATAGAAAAAATGGCAATCTTACTGAAGGCAATCTATAGATTCAATGCAATCCCTATCAAAATCCCAACACAATTCTTTACAGACCTTGAAAGAATGATACTCAAATTCATATGGAAAAATAAGAAACCCAGGATATCCCAAACAATCCTGTACAAAAAAAGGAACTTCTGGAGGCATTACCATCCCTGACTTCAAGCATTATTACAGAGCCACAGTAATGAAAACAGCTTGGTATAGGCATAAAAACAGAGACGTTGAGCAATGGAAACAAATTGAAGACCCAGATATTCATTCACACACCTAAGAATACCTGATTTTTGACAAGGAAGCAAAAAAGATGCAATGAGAAACCTGGGGCAGACAGAGGGGCCACTGATAGTGACACTGTGATGTGTCTCTCTTTGCATATACTGACTTCATGGGATCCTATTCTCTTTGGATGTAAACCTTGCTCAACCTAGACATAGTAGGGAGGGCCTTGGACTTTGCATAGGGTGGAAGGCATGGCACTCCCTTAGGGTTGGAGGGGTGGGAGGCTCTGGGGGGGGAGAGAGGGGACATGGAGGAGGGGAGGGAGTGGGAATTTGGATTGGTATTTTTTTAAGTATTAAAAAAAAGAAAAAATTTACTAGAGTCAAATCACATAATATGTATTAATATTAGTAAATGTTTTCCTTGTTAGATTAATAAATTTCTCTTTATGATTAAAAATGAAAGTTAAATCTAACAATAAAATATTTTGTGATATTTGTTTACTAATATGCATTAAAGTAATATTTAGGTCAGGGTAGTCACATACTTCTTCATGCAATTAACATTTTATTGGGATGAAATATGTTCAAATTATTTCCATCTTCATTTTTAACTAAAAACTTCAGTATTATCTATAGTCATTATTAATGGGATATAACATCATACATCTTTTAAAATTTAGTTTAATTTATTGCCTAGTAGGAATGCATTCACCATCCTCCCTACTTCCTATAATCCCTTGCCAATCTGATGATTCTACTCTCAATTTCTATGAAACAAATTCCTTCCTACATTGTGAAGAAATCTTATGAAGGGGATCATGTGAAATTTTTCTTCCACTGTCTTTCAGTTGTTGGAAACTTGTTTTACTGACTCTTATTTTAAAAGTAGTATTGAAATTAATAGAAGAATATAGATGTCTATTTGATGAACTGATCTCTATTCCTTTGGACATGTGTATGGGAGTGAGATTGATGGTTGGGTCATTCAATAGATTTATGTCTAATTTTATGGAGAACCTCGCTAGTAGCATTTTTAATAGCAGCATTATTAAATTCTTGAATTTTTTAATTGTAGAATTATTTGCCTTCTCACCTACACTGTAGTAATGTGTTTTCCTTACATACTTACATTTGTGGTTACTTTAACAGTCATGCCATCTGGAATATAAATTATAGCTTACTGAAATTCTGAAATCTAAACCCTCGACTATTAGTAAATATTCCCCATGCTTGCTTGCTCACTGTATCTTTCTTTTAGGTATATGCTAGTTTAGATGTATTGTTATTTTTTAGTTGCATTATGTTTTATTTATAATGAGTTGTTTGAATTTCTTGTTATTCTAAATTCATTGTCTTCAGTTGTATATCTACTGTAGACCCAACCAAACTCCATAGTTCTAAACCAGTGGTCATGCAGAAGAATATGTCAAAATAAATGGGGTACAAAAAAACACAAAAGTCATGAATTTATGAATAGTGATAGGAACTGTCAGAAAAGAGACGTTTTGTTGGAAGTAAATAACAATTTTTAAGGTTGCGAGAGTAAAATGTGTATATTATAGAGATTTGTTAAATTCTCTCTATATTATTTGTTTCTGTGTATTGTGTATGTGTAAATTCACCTGAAGTTCTTGTAACTGCAAAATATAAAGAATAAAATTATAAAGGGTTAGGATGTATATAAACATAAGAAATTAAACTATATTAATTGTACCAATTCTTGAGCATGGGAGATCTTTCCATGTCTTAGTGTTTCTTTAACCTCTTTCTCCAGACATTTAAAGTTTTCACTGTAGTAGTATCTCACAAATGTTTTAAATTTTACCCTAGACTTTTTAAATTTATTGTGAATTGAATTGTTAATCAAAATCTCTTCCACAGCTTGCTTTTAAGTGATGTATAATACAATGATTGTTGATTTTGCTCAGGTTTTTGTATCCTGACACATTTCTGGCAGTGTTAATCATTTCTATAAACTTTCTAGTGGAAAGCTTAGGTATCATATCTTCCCCAAATATTGGTAATTTGACTTATTTTTCAATCAATTTAATTTACTTCTCTTATCATGTTAGTCTAACAAGGGCTTCGCTCACTGTATCCCAAAGAAGTGAAGATTCTGAACATCCCTGCACTATTCATGCTTCTGGTGTTGCCTTATGTAAATTGAAGTTATGACTATATGGTGAAGAAACTACACTCATCAGACACAAGTATGAGTTCTCATTTGGTTAAGAGAAAGTGTTTCAATGAATAGAGTCAGGTAGAACAACTGAAAATGATTCCCAACATCTGTCCTCTGTCTCCGTATGCAAAGAAACACATGTGCATACATAAACACACAGACGACCTGTGTATGAGACACAACTATATATACATCCAAACACATGCATATGGTCACATGGCATGAAAGCATGAACACAGGAGTGAGGTAGTTCTTTACAGTGTTTGTGAAACCAGTAGGTTCAGAGCTATTTCTGATGCTGTTCAGTAAAGTTTTATTCTTTTTATTAGTTTTTATTAGTTTAGGACTCCAATCAATGGGATGGAACTATAAATATTCATGGTGAGTGTTTTCCTCTTGGATAACTCAGTCCAGAGTCTCTTTCAAAGACATACCATAAGCTATGGTTCATATGTGCATTTAAGCCACATCAAGTGAACAACAATATTTTGTCACAAGTCTACCCATCTTCCACTTCACATCCAAATGTTTTAAAATCAAATCACGTTGTATAGTATTTTTTTGTATGTGTGGCCTTCTGAATATTGGAGTGTGTTGACCTAGGTAGTGGTGAGTCTCTTAAAAAAAAACAACTGACTCTCCCTTTCCCAGAAGCTATCAGTTGTCAGGAACTCCTCGGCTAAGTGTGGGGTGCTGACTTTCATATCGCTGTGATGATATTTGGTCTGACTGAGATGTCAAAATTACAAGCTTTATATTTCATGCTGCTGTTGTTCTCTGATCCCCTTTGTTTCACTTTCATCCATTATATTTCCTATTTCTGTTTTTACTTGTACTTTACCTGCTGTGTCCAAACACAGAGGTTTGGACAATTATCTATATATTTTAAATCAAAAACACACCCTTAATTTTGATTATTGCATTGCATTTCCTACTCTCTTTTCTATTCATTTCTGTTCTAAAACTTAATTCCAGTTTTACTACTTTTTGTAGTCCCCGGAGTTCCAAATTTAGGCTGTTAATGTGAAATTCTTTAAATTCATGCATTTTTATAATATTCACTCTAATTATTATTTTAGCTGCTTCCCTTTAGGTTTAGTGTGCTCTTTTCGGTTTTCTTTAATTTTTGATATTTACTTTGATATAAAGGATTTAAATTAAATAACTAAATTTTGAATATTTTAGAATTTACAGCATTATTGGTATTGATATTTTATTTTATTTCATTTTTGGTCAATAAAGTAATTAAAGCTGCTTTATATGACTGTTAATCATTTTATATGCCTTTCTTCCTGTTCTGCTGCTTTTACTACACTATAGCTATCAAAACTACAACTTTGGAATGTTCCAAATACATTTTATATTTATAGATAATATTTTTATCAAGATTTCATAAAATACCATTGCATTGTATTTCATATGAAAATGGTTGTTCACAGAATTTCAGTGATACAATTATAAGTTTCAGTTTGTTTTTGTTTTGTTTGTTTTACCATAATGCTATATCTCCTCTGTTCATTTATGGTTAACTCATTATTTTCATGCACAAAACTCCAGAAAATCCATTTGAAGAGTAGAAGAGATTTTTTTCAATATTCTTAGACAGTGTTTTAGATGATAATTGGGTTTATAAACTAACAGTTTTGCATCATTATTAAAATTTTCCTAATTTTAGAACAATTCCCAGCTTCCCAATTATCCAATGCTTATCTGTAATAATGCTTAGATATTATGTAGAGAAATGAAAATACTCCTGTGGCTGTGAATAATCAACAACATAGTACTGCAGTGTTTGATTTCTTTGCTGGTCCATGAGTATTATCAATTTCCCCTACTAGGGAGCTGAAACATAAAGTGGTTTTAATGATTTTCATCACAGGATGTCAATATAGTTATATACTTTTTGACAGGTAACCTATAAGAGAACTTTTAGTATATTACTATCTCTACACTAATAACAATATGGTGTTGACCCTCTTCTTCAAGGATCAAAGTAAAACACTTGTTGCTATTAATCAGAAGTCTATAATTAAACATACAGGGAAATATTTTTTTTTCCAACAGCAATGATTCCTTCAAATGGAACTGTCTCAACTAGCTCTAGAAACTCAACTGGAGGAACAAATGTGTAAACATGTTTCCTGTTTATGGCACAGAATTAAAATTGAAGTTAAAGTTTACATGGATGTCATGCCTTAAGAAAAGATAGTGACTACACATTTGCAAAATAACAAGTTTAGGCTTACAATCTCATCATGCATCAGTTGTCTGGCTTCAGGGAGGTTAGGGTGGACAAAAGGCTCACTATCCGTATGTGTAACTATTTATTAAAATACAAATATGCTGTTTCACCAGCATACAAGAAGTTGGATTTCAAACATTAAGATATAGAAAAGAGGACTAATTAATATAATTTAGGCACAAGAGGTGTTAAGAGGACTTGCTGCAAAATCTTGATGTTAAGCCTATCTGAAACTTGGTAATTAGAAATGTTCATATTAACTTGAATACTATAAATAAATATTTAGAAAAGTAACATATTTTAAAAATGAAATACACTCATAGATGTAAAATTTCACTCTGGAAAATATTTTTCAATATAAATTCAGGTCACTGCTTTATAATACTGTAATTGTAAAAACTATCTTATTTTATGAAATTTTAATTAACTACAAATAAAGCTGTAGTGTAATCATGGAACCAGTTACTTACCTATTTCAATACTGTAAACCAGATGAAGGTATGCTAATTAGATCAGTGTACTTTAATGAAGAAAATTTCTCTACTATGTATGTTATAATTCATATTAACATTTTTTTACAATGTTTAGAGTTCTACACTAAGGGATTCTAATGTTACTCATTACCAACCAGATATATTTTGTCCTCAAAAGATAAAAAAGCTGCATACAATATTTCAAGTTAATCAAGTGAGCAGGTGAGTTATTAAGATATTGCCAAACTAGAAACAAATTACAGTACTAATAATTTAATAAATAATAGGATTTTGTGCTGTCTGGTGTTGGAAAATGAACCAGTAATTAAATATCAGTAATATTGGTAAATCTTGGACCTCAGCCAAGTATACATAATGATATTTAGTAATAATTTTAGGACCAGTATTCACAAAATATTCTTTAAGGTTTTGTGGCAGTTTGTAACCAGTTAATTTAATAAATCTATTCTTATATTGTATAAAAATTGCTCTGAATTGTCAGCTATTGATATGCAGCAATGTTTCTCTATTTTATAGCAGGTGATTTATTATCTCTTTGTCATCATGTTATAATCTGAAAATAAGTTGCTAGCAATTATTAGCAACCAAATGAGTATGTTCAAGGTAAATAATGATTATTTCATAAATATTTCAGTGTTTATAATAGTATCATGAATTGTATCTCAAGGGAAATTCAATAGTCTTACAAGACTTACTAAAATGCTGTCAAAGATATGTTTGCTGCAATAAGATTGATTTTCATGAGCTGTAAAATTCATGAACCATAGATATAAATGTAGGTTAAATAAAACTTACTTAACTATTAGTATAGAAAAATGATAAAACTCCAAACATACATTTTTTGCCT
This sequence comes from Ondatra zibethicus, assembly GCA_004026605.1. NCBI lineage: Eukaryota > Metazoa > Chordata > Mammalia > Rodentia > Cricetidae > Ondatra > Ondatra zibethicus. The sequence goes on from PVIU01021309.1 coordinate 31,411, forward strand.
TGAAATTTTTACATACACATAGGAAAGTATAATTTGAAATAAATAAAGTTACTAAATAAAAAATTATGATCTAGAACTATTTTAGTTTCAAGTTAACAGATTTGAGCCATGTTTTCTTTTTTTTCACATTTAATTTTTTATTATTACATTATAAATAGTACCATTCAAAATTTCCACCTCCTCCGCTCCTCCCATTTCCCTCCCGCTTCCCCACACCCCCTCCCCTTTTCCCCTCCAGTCCTAAGAGAGGGCAGGTTACCCTGCCCTGTGGGAAGCCTAGGGCCCTCTCACTTCCATCCAGGCCTAGGAAGGTGTGAATCCAAACTGACTAGGATCCCAAAAAGCCAGTACATGCAGTAGAATCAAATCCCAGTGCCATTATCATTGGCTTCTCAGTCAGTCCCCATTGTCAGTCATATTCAGAGAGTCTGTTTCGATCACATGCTCGTTCAGTCCCAGTCCAGCTGGCCTTGGTGAGCTCCCACTAGATC
>PVIU01021310.1:0-31896 GCA_004026605.1 Ondatra zibethicus
GAAGGAACATTGCCTAATTCATTTTATGAGGTCACAGTTACCCCAATACCCAAACCACATAAAGACTCAACAAAGAAAGAGAATTACAGATCAATCTCCCTTACGAACATAGATGCAAAGTCTCGATAAAATGCTTGCAAACCAAATTCAAGAACACATCAAAAACATCATGCACCATGATCAAATAGAATTCATCCCACACATGCAAGGATGGTCCAACATATGAAAGTAAGTAAATATAATATACCTATTCATTATAGTACTTGAAGTCTTAGAGAAATAAGACCACTGAAGGAGATCAAGGGGCTATAAATTAGGAAGAAAGTCAAAGTATCTTTTTTGGCAGATGATCTGATAGTACACATAAGTGACCCAAAAATTCTGCTGGAAAACTCCTACAGCTGATGAACACTTTCAGCAAAATAACTGGATACAAAATTAACTAAAATAAAATCAGTAACCCTCCTGTATACAAATGACAAATTGTCTGAAAAAGAAATCAATAAAACAATAAAAAAATCAACAAGTTAGAGAAACGCCCATCCTAACTAAGCAAAATGCAGAGAGAATATCCAAATTAACAAAATCAGAAACAAAAAGGACGACATAACAACAGACACTGAGGAAATTCAGTGAATCAGTGGTCATGCTTCAAAAACCTGTACTCCATAAAATTGGAAAAGGTCAATTTTCAGGATAAGTACCACATACCAAAATTAAACCGAGAACAGATAAACAATTCAAGGATATCTACAGCCCCTAATGAAAGAGAATCAGCCATCGAAAGTCACCAAACAAAGAAAAAAAAACAGGGCTAGATGGTTTCAGCAAAGAAATATAGCAGAATTTCAAAGAAGAACTAATAACAATACTCCTCCAATAGTTCCACATAATAGAAAGAGAAGGAACATTGCCAAATTCTTTTTATGAGGCTACAGCTCCCCTGATACCCAAACCACACAAAGATGCAACAAAGAAAGAGAATTATACACCAAAGTCCCTCATGAACTTTGATGCAAATATAATAAAATATTGGCAACCGGAATCCAAGAACATCTGAAAAAAAACCACATTACTATGATCAAACAGGCTTCATCCCATATATGAAGGGATGGTTCCACAGATAAAAATCTCTCAAGGTTGTCCACCATATAAGAGTAGTGGATGGGTGTAGGTAGGAAGTGGGGGAAGGGAAGAGAGGAGAGGAAGGAGAGAACGGTGGTTCATATGTCAAGTAAATGAAAAAATTAATGAAACCCCCTCAAATAACAACTCATGCTGTGAAGAATATGGAGCAAGCGGAACTTTTCTCCATTGCTGGTGGGAGCACACACTTCCACAACCCCTATGGAAATCAATATGCCATTTCCTCAGAAAATTGGAACTCAACCTACATCAAGAACTCACTATAACACTCTTGGGCATACACCCAAAGGATTCTTCTTCCTGCCTCAGGGAGTCTTCCTCAACCATGTTACTTGCTGTTCTATTCATAATAGTCAAAGTTGGAAACAAGGTAGATGTCTGTAAAAAGAAAATGGATAATAAAAATAAGGTACAATTACACAATGGAACATTACTCAGCTTTTTCAAGATATGAAATTGACAGGCAAATGGGTAGATATAGAAGAAAAATCACCTGAGTGTGGTAACCCACACCCAGAAAAAGAAATATAGTAGGTGCACACTTAAAGGTGTAAATTATCCTTTAAGTAAATGGTAACCTGTGGAGGATGGTTGTACAAGTTTTCATTGCCAGCATAAGGGAGACTGGTGGATCTCTGTGCATTCCAGGGCAGCCTAGCCTACATAGTGAATTTTAGGACAGTCAGAGCTACATGTTGAGATCTTCTCTCAGAAAAAAAAACCCAAAGAAACTTAAGTAAATGATAACCAAGCTACCATCCTTAGACCAAGAGAGGTTAGGTAAAGGGAGTGATCTAGGTGAGGATGCAGAGATTTCTGGGAAAATAGAAATATAGATTTTAAAGGCAGACTGGGAGAAGGTGGGGATGGTAATGGGGTGGAGAATTAGGTGGGGGTGATGTGGTGGAGGGAGAGAGTGTGAAGAGAGAAGGTTCAAATTGAGGGCATTTGGGGATTGGTGTGGAAACCTAGTGCACTGAAAACTTCCTGGAATCTAGGAAGGTCATTCTAACGGGGACTCCTAGTAATGGGGGATGGATATTGAGTCTCAACTGGCGATTTTTGAACCTAGCCAAGGCTTCTAGTGGTGGGACTGGTTTGCATTTAGTTGAGATCTTGGCAAAGAGGGTCTGATGGAAGTCCTCAAACTAGACTATTTCTAAGACAAAGGCTTATACTCTGAAAACTGACAGTGGGGTCCCATTGCTGAGGACAATACCCACACAACTCAATGAACATGGAGAATTTGAACTGCTACCTATGAGGAACTTATGCCACTGTGTTCTAGTCTCTTTGGTATGGGAAAGTACCCTGAAGACTAAGGAAAGAGAAGGGTAGACACCAAGGCAGGCACTAAACCTCTGACCTACAATCCATCCTGCCTGCCAAATATGCAATGGTGTCACAAAAATGGCCGAGTAGCCAACCAATGTCTGATTTGCCATCGTAAGGCCCACTACACGAGAAGGAACCCATAGCAGACCCTACATGGCTAACCAAGAATGGGAGATTAGATAGTCTAGAGACCTAGGGTAAAACCAAACACCAGTTCTGTTAAGAAAAATCACTGAAATCTTTCCTAATGATATTCTGCTCTACACATTGATTGGTGCCTTATCCAGTCACTATTGGCTTATTCCAACAGCACATGGGAACAGATGCAGAGTTTCACAGTGAGATGTTATGTGGAGAGAGAGTCTAAATTAGAGATCTCCACCAAACCTCTTCCACCATAGCTCAGGAAATCCCATGGAAGAGGAGGCTAAAGAGTGGAGAACCAGAGGGGATGGAAGACACCAGCAGAAAATTAAGCAAGGCGCATATGAGCTCACGGAGACTAGTCAGCACGCACAAGGCCAACCGGAATCTAAACTAGGTCTGTTGAATATATGTTACAGATATTCAACAAGCTTAGTATTCATGTGGGACTTCTGACTGTGAGAACAAGGGGGTGTCTGAACCTTGTGCTTGTTGTCGGGACTCTTCTCATGTTGGACTGCCATGTCCATCTTGGACATAATAGATTTGTCTCTATCCTAGTTTCTTTTGTTGCTTTCATTTTATCTGTTTAAAGGCTGATCTTTTCTAATGAGAAACAAAAAAGACTGGATCTGGAGAGGAGGGGAGGTTGGAAGGAAATGGGAGGAGCAGAGGAAGGAAAAACCATAATCAGGATATATTATATGAGAAAGGTATTTATTTTCCATAAAACAAAAAAACTGTGTAGGTAAGGAAGTTTGGAGTACACTTACTGAATCAGGGAAAAGAAAATTTAAAAAATCCCGTATTTCAATGTTGTGTGTGTGTGTGTGTGTGTGTGTGTGTGTGTGTGTGTGTGTGTGTGTGTGTGTTTAAGGGACTGGAGGCCATAAAAGGGCATGTGATTGTCTGGAGGTCATAGGTTCTTTGCATTTGTGGGGTGCCCCACAAGGCCTTCTGCAATTAATCCCAAGTCCTGTGCAAAAGTGGTATATGCTGCTGCAAAGTGCCAGGCCATCTGCATTTTACTATGCTCACAGAACTTCCTGGGCACCTTTTGGGTTTCCTCACAGTTACACAAGCCACACTGCACATCCTCAGGATTAGCCTGAGAACAAGTGGGACGAGCTTTGTGAATGGAACATACGGAAGGCTGAAGGGATCATGATTGTGAAGTCAGTCTCAATATGAGTTTGAAAGGCATTGGACAAAACCTGCTGGACAAATATTCAAATCCTGTCAAGGAGTCATCTCTCCATTATCTTCTACTTCATTGTCCACATATCATGGGACATTCTCTCAAGCACAGTGCTGGAGCCTGGGCCAGTGGTAGTGTGACTCTCACCAGCCCAGGTGCATGCTAAAGGCAAGAAAAGGGACCCTTCCTTGTGTGTGCAGCAAACACTCAGGATGCTGTAGATATCTTGCTGTATTTGCTTAAAAGCCACATTGAGCTCTGGGAATGCACTGGGGAATGTGGAGAGATCCTAGTATAGATGCTCTTCAGAACAGGTCAATCCTGCACCTGGAATGTGCCAAGAACCCATTTAAGCACACAGCAAAAGTAAGGCTGTATTCATGGGGGGATTTACATATGCCCTGACTTCTGCATGTTTCTCAGCAAGTTTGTGAAGGAAGGTGTTCATCATTGTAGGAAGGGGGAACACTTTGTAACCTGTGTGTGGAGTGAGGTGAGAAAGAGGAGGGAGCCCAGGGACAGATGGACAAAAGACATGTTGGGCAATAAGGAGGTCTGCCAAATAAGGTGAGCAGGGAATCATGGGAGCACAACAAATGTGTCATTATAGACATCCTCTGGAGCTACCTCTAGGGAAAGGGGGCAAATGTGTGGGCAACCTGATGATGTATATATGGCATTTTTCTTTCCTGAGAATCCTGTTCCTAGGCTATGGACATGTGAATATGGGGAAACTCAGAGGCACGTCGCAATTACAACAGGGGAAGTGGAACTGCAGCATAGTTGAGGCCAGTCTGTTACTAGAAGGCTGGGGCAAATTTTTGACAAACTTTTGCCCAAAGGAAAGTACTTGTTTCTTTCTTTTCTCAGACTCTGGACATCAAAATGGGACCAGATTTGGAAAATATAGCTTGGAGAGGCGTAGGGCTGTAGAGGTTTCTAGAACCAAACACTGGTTCCTAACAGAAGTACAATATACTCTCACTGAAGGGGGCCATCAGGGTAAAAACAGGACATCTCTATTTGGTAGGTGGTGTGGGAGAATGTCTGTATTCTGTCAATCATGATTTAAATAAATGCTGATTGGCCATTAGCCAGGATGTATGGATGGGACAACCAGAAAGGCAGTAGAGGTGGAGCAAGGAGAATAAGAGAATTCTGGGAAGCAGGAAGCTCTCTCAGAATTCCTCCCCAGACCACTGAAGAAGCAGGATGTGACTTGCCCTGCTGAAAAGGTACTGAGCCATGTGGCTAACATTGATAAGAATAATGGGCTATATACATTATAAGAGCTAATACAAAGCCTGAGCTAATGGGCCAATCAGATTTATAACTTATGTAGACCTTCTGTGTGATTCTTTGGGACCTAATGACTGTGGGACCTGGTGGGAGGACAGAACCCAAACAGGCCTTCTACAACAGGTAGGGGTGATAACCATTCTCAACACAGATTCCTGAAGGACTAAATTTTCTGAGGAACACAGGAAAAGTAGGGCTTCTTCAGTCACAGATTAGATATGAAGAAATGTGTACCCAATGGCCTAGGGGGGGAGAAAATCATGGTGGCTAATGATGGGTCTCTTGGATCAGGAAGCGTGGCTGGGAAGAGAAAGTGGCAAGGGAACCAGCATCCTAGCCATGCATTCTGCTCCCTCCTCTTCTGAAGAAAGACAGCAAGGGATAGATAGCCTGGGAAAAGGAGTGAGGCAAGAGCAGAGAGAGGGAGTTCTGAGGATACATGTCCCTTTGCCCTGGATGAGTGGTCAATGTCCCCACAACACACGTAACATATGGGCAGGTCCCAGCAAGAAGAAAACCAGCTCAGTACCCTGGGGACTCGAATGATCCTCCTTTGCCTTCAGGTCCCAGCAAAGGTCAGCATGGCCAGGGGCTGTCCTCTGCAAATGGGAAATTGTTCTTTGCACAAAGATGCAAAGGGAACTCCTGAGCTCTGACTTGAGGTACACTGCTGTAATCTGGATTATTGGACTTAAAAGATTGTATGCCCCTCCTGAGACTGACCATTTGATAAGAGAGTGCAGGAGTCATTAGAGATTAGTCTCTTAGTTGTTTAAATAAGATGTCACAAGACACTGGGTCACCTCAAAGAAGAGCTGGAGGGCTGGAGAGGAGCATGCTTTCCCTTTTATTTGGATCCGGTCTTTCTCTGTCTCTCTCTGTCTCATTGGCATGTATGTTCTCCGTGAATACCATATATCACACAGAAGTGGTGGCTATGGATGAGGGTGACAACTAATGCTCGTAGGATAGAAGCTTTGTTCTCTGAGAAACAGCAACAGAACTTGGTGCGATGCATAGAGGTGGGGCTGTGGGGGAAGATGTGAAGATGACTATTGTATGCCCTCAGAAGGTCCTTAATGTATGTCTGTGTTCTTCCTGTGGATGTCCTATGTGAGCAGATATGTTTCTTTTCATGCCCATGAGAAAGTGTGTATTGGTTTGACTTCCACACACACTTCAGGAATTGGTCATCTTGTTCTTGGAGAGTCTTTCTGTTGGACAGAAGCTCAAGATGAGCCTGGCCTTGTTGAAAAGTGATCCCAACCAATGCACCCATCACTCTGCACCTCAGCAGAGCTAGGGTCCTGGGGGCAAGTCGCCATGCCTGGCTTTTCCCACTAAACTCGGGCATTCATGTTTGTGCCACAAGCACCAATCGTTAATGAGATAACTCCCCAGACTCTTCTAAAGGCCATTTCACAGGACTGGCTTGAGCCTGCCCAGGTCTTGTGTTTGCTGTCTGAACTGATGTTAGTTCATATATGCAGATGCTATTGGATGATCATGCACCCAAGTAAATTCGGGCATCACAAAGTGATCTGTAATGGTTTAAAAAGGAAAAAAAAATGCAATAAACTTAGGTGAATGTGGAAAGCTGGGTGGATTTGGGAAGAGTTGGGAATAAGTGGGTGGAATATGACAAAAGGAAATTCTATGAAAATCTCAAAGAAGTAATGATGATAATTTGATAGGTTTTTGATAGAGGTCATGTCCCCTCAGCATCTCTCTCATTTCCTTTTTCAACTAAGTCTGCTGTCACCCTGTCATATGTAGGCCTACAAAGCACTGAAGCTTTGCTGCTTGGGCTCTCAGACTCCAAAATCATGACTGAAATAAACATTTGAATGAGGCATGCAGTGTAGTCATTCAGTATTGAAGTATCACTAGGAGCGAGTTTCTTCATCAAGCAACATTAATGACATGCATTACCAGTCACAAGATATTTTACAACACAGTACAAGGCTTTCCTGTGATGCCTGTTGAGCAGAGGAATTCTAGGAAAGACAATCTGTGAACGGAAAGCAGCAGAGGTTAAAGCAATGTGTGCCCAAGCCCTTTGACCTGATTACAGTTCCATGAACCCATGTGGTAGAAGGATGATTAGAGAACCCCGTGAGGTTCTCTAATATTCACATATGTATGCCATGGCTTGCACATGTGTGAACAAGCAAAAACATAGACACACTTTTGAAATGCAAGAATAAAATCATGAAAATTGGAAATTATATTACGGAAAGCACTTGGGTTCAGAAACCCAGGATAGACACCATCCCCAGATGTCCAGGTGCCTAGGAATGGGAGTAACCCAGCGTGGACAGTGTTGCTTGCTCCACTCAATGCCTTTCTCAGTCAAGTAATGAGGCAAGAAAGAACAAAATGGGCCCAAATGCTGAGAGAAACCCCAAGATCTGCTTGTTGGTGAGCCACCTCTTCCTATGCTATGCATAGGAACTTTAAAATGTGCTGTTCTTTCTTGTATCCCTTCAGCTGACTGGACTAAAAGGAAATGCATTCCATGGCCCTCACAAGCAAGAGAGCTAGGCAGGACAAGAGATGTTGAGGTCCTTTCCTTAAACCTGTCTTTACTCATTCTTCAAACTATCTTGAGTCAGCTACACATCCTGTGGCCTATGGGGCAAGTCTGCCCACGTAGGAGCCTGCCACTAACTCGTTCAGAGGACTCCCTTCATAGCTGCTAGGAAAAGATGCCAATCAGGCCAGCAGCAGTGGCATTTGGACAGTGAGGATATGAGCTCAGAAAGCCAATCATATAACTAGAGGTGCGTGGGTTTGGGGATTCACTGTCTGCCTAGAAGGGTGTCTTTCAGAGCAGCAGAATAGTGACTTTGAAGGACTCAAATCAGTGTTTCTTTCTTTGTCCTTTCTCCTGGGATCTGTGGTTTTGGTCCATAATGCCCACATGGTCCTGAACACTGATGATTGACCTCAGGAAGGAGAGTCTTTTCCCTCCATCAATTTCACCTGTGTTATGTTTGCAATCATCCCAAAGCAAGGAAACCCCATTAGGTCTGCAGCTTGTGGAGAAATTTGACCAGCCCTCCCCTAACATCAACATTTCAACATGATTGAACCTCAGACCAGTCTCAGTAAACTAGCAGTGGACAGAAATGTGGAAGGCCACCATCGAGAAAGTAAGAAAAGCTGTATTCCCACGAGGAAGCCCTTTCGAAGGACATCACCAACACCTCTCCATCCCAATCTGCCTAGTAGGCATTCTCCATGTGTCCTGTGTTGCAGGTGCATGGCAGTACAGGACCTACCATGAGAACTCACTAGAAATGGAGATAACTGCATGGAAAGGTAAGTGTCTGTAAGTGTCTCAGCTAGGGTTTTATTGCTGTGAAGAGCCACCATGACCCTGGCAACCCTTACCAACAAAACAAAACAAAACAAAACGAGAAAAAACAAAAAATCCCCGTTAATTCGGCAGGCTTACAGGTCAGAGGTTAAGTCCATTATTGTCAGGAAGAGACAGTGAGAGAGCCACTAGGCCTGGATGAGCTTCTCAGACCTCAAAGCCCACCACCAAGTGAAATGCTTCTTCCAACACGGCCAAACCTCCAAAACTGCCACTCTCTATGAGTCTATGGGGGCATTCCCATTCAGCTCACCACAGTAGTTACAGAACCCATTGATAAGTCTTACACATGGCTGTTTCCTCTCAACCGATGCGGTAGACATGGAGAATGGAGATGGCTGGGTGTGGTAGATCTCACCTTTAATGCCAGCATATAAGACACGGAGGCAGAGAAATCTCTGTGAAATTTCTTTCACTTTGATCTACTTATGAATTTTGGGACAGCCATAGCTACATCGTGTAGCTCAAAACAAAAACAAAACATAATGGAAACTGAAGGCAGAATGTCTGGGTTCCCTTACCACCCCACTAACTTTCACGCCCTTTAAGCTTGTTCCAACTTCTCTTCTTTCAGAGCTTGATATTCCCATTTGGTCCCTTGTACACTGTGATGGTTCCCACATGACGTGCGCTCCTGTAGGGTTGACTAGCTCAGACATATGAATGAGGTTGGCATTTGGTGCTGATCAGGCAGGATGGAATGCTACAGCTCAGGGGTGTTCACCATGTTCTTGATCCATTCCTTGACAGGCACCTGCATGGTGCCTCTCCATCCCAGTCTTCACTTCCACCTGAGTCAGTGAGCTACAGCAATGGCAGCCCATTTCTATTTTCCTGATTTATCTGGATTTGGGGGACACACCTTGAGCAGGCATGATAATTCTCAAGGCCCATGCTTGTAATCTATTGTTCAGGCTTGTGGGGTCAACTCTCAGGGCACATCTCTGAGTGATTTTACATGGAATGCAGCAATGCACAGTGAAAACAATATATACATGCATATATGTGTTTGTGTCAAACTCACTTAGAATTACATCATCTAAGTGAATATGTGGTGTGTGAAATGTCACAGTTCCCTCTGATCTGTGCCCTATAAGATAGATAGATAGATAGATAGATAGATAGATAGATAGATAGATAGATAGATAGATAGACAGACACCCAGACAGACGAGTGCTGTACACAGCCTTGAGAATTCCATGGGACCTAATCAATGTTCCATTTCAGAGCTTCTGGAATGTACCCAGCACATCCGACATGAACAGGATGGCCAACACAGAAAGAATAGCATTTGTCTAATGGGAACATGGCCCCACAGGTGTTCACAGACCCTTCTTCTTGTTACCACCAGGAGGAGAGGGACTGTCCCATCTGCACACCCTCACTGAAAATCCAATGGTCCCTGTAGCTTGTGGCCAGAGCCTGTGTCCTTGTCCTCTTTGTCTTCCCATCCCACAAACAGGCTCAGACCCCATCAGGAAGCAGCTAATGTTGAGCAGGCACTGAAATACTGAGCATGCTCCTCCACACTGTGGCTTTAGGGCTGCATCCTGTAGAATGAGGCTGCTCATGTGGCAGTCTCCCTCTGCCCTGGCTCTTTCTCTCTCTCCAGGTTACCTAGGCTACCACACACTCCATCCTGTCAGAAAAATCTTTTTCTCACAGGTTATTGATTTCTTCTGGCACAAAGGTTTCAGGATGAGATTTAAAACCTCCACCTCTGTCACCATCTCCTGTCCAGAGTCCTCACAGGGCCTCAAGATGAGTCATGGCATTTGAGGAACATGTCTCTACAACCTCTCTTGAGAGAAAATCAAAATGGTGGAGTGGGGAAAAATGTCTGTCTATTTCACAAGGGCTGGGAGAGAGTGGCACGACGCAGTCCTAGAGGTAAATCATGTTGCATTGATGAAAAGTACTCCAATCAAGGCATAATTGGAGTCTCTCTTGTAGCACCAGCATTTAGAAACACATCCTGTTCTGCTCATTCAGGAAACTGTCCACCAGAGAGGATGAAGCAGGAAGGGGGTGCACACTGTGGTCATGGGCATCATTACTCTGGAAAGGGCCAGTATTATGTGAAGGAAGATTGCAATTAAATAAAATAGTATGGAACTGGGCTGGGGAGCCAAGGGCCTGTTAAAGTGTCTGGCTTATGGGCAAGAGGGGCTGAAGTAGGATCCCCCAGCACTCACTCAAAAGCTGACTTGGCAGAGTACACCCATAATCTTAGGGCTGAGAGACAGAGAGAAAAGGATTCCTGGGGCTGGCTATCTACCTGATCAAGCCACACTGGTGAGTTCTAGGATCCTAGGAGAGAACCATCTCCAAACACACGATAGAGAGAAATAGAGCAACACACCCAGAGTCAACCTAGGATCTCCACCCACACAAGCATGAGGGCCCACAGTCGCACACACGCACAGGCACTCAGTCATACAGCGCACACATATAATTGTATGAAGTGAGGTAAAGATGATGAGTCAGTAGTCATGGTCAAGTGAGGGCACCAGCAGGACTCAAATAACTGAGGGCATATAAATGGGGCTACCTGGTCCCCACAAAAGACCACCTCTAGGGGAAGCAAGGAGCATGGGTGAAGACTCCAGCAACCACTTAGATGACTCTGAGAGTCCTTGGCCAAGAATACAGTGTTGTAATCCATATAAGGCATGAACTTTTACAAGGTATGGGGCAGTGAGGCTGGCAGCTGAGCCTGGGCCCTCCTGTCAAAAGGTCCTGTATCAAGTATGCCAAGAGAATCACGGCAGATCCTGTAGTTGGTTGAAGTGAGTCACTGGAATCTCTAGGGAGGTGGATCTTAGGGTGAATGGTTCAATGACCCTCATCCTACTCTGTCACCCAACTTTGAAACTTTACCATTGTGTATTCTGAAGAGTGGCATATGCTGATGGTGGATGCAGAGGGAAGAACAGGAAGACCGCCAGGTAGTTGAGGAATCAGGGAGGGGAAGATGTGACCGGAGGAAAACACAGCACCTGCTACAGGAGACCCACTTTGGAAAAGAAAAAAAACATAACCATTGATGTGCCAAAGGGAGAAATATTGAAAAGAAAGCAGGCAAACTAAACTGTAATGACAATTTGGGTCATCACCTAGTCAGTAGGGGGGCTGAGAAGATGTGTTACAAAACTCAGAATGTGTATAACAAAGAAGTTGCCCCAGATTAGGATGGAGACCACTACACAGTTTCTTCCCCTCTCAAAGTCTTAGACAAAACCACGTGATGACATCCCAGTCCACATTAACAACAGGAGGCAGGTGGTCATAGAAGAGAACATGTTTACAAATTTGGAACAGGGCATTTCATGCTGTCTGGTATGAGAACAGGACACCACAGGCTTGAAAAGAGCAAATCAGTTCAATGTCAGGCAAGTGAAAATAACTTGTATACCCTGACACATCCCTCTGATCAGACGGAGTTACAGGTGCCCTGTCCAGGGACTGCAGATCACAGGGCATGTAAGAAGGAAGACAAACAGTACAGCAAGTGACACAGCTCACAGATACTCCTCTTGTTCCCCAGTACACAGCAGGTTCTGTCTCTCATGGCCAAATGACTAGGAACAAGTTTTACCCTGCCAGGATGCCTTTGCCCTCAAAACTATCAAGGCACCCCATAATGGATAGTAGGGATGTGTTTCCAGGCCTCCAACAGCTCCCTCTATCATTCCCAAGCTACACACTGGCTGCTGCACAGTGGTTGATAGGCAGCAACCTGGAGCAATGAGCAACATCTTCATTTGAATAATGCCCCATCCACCCCAACTCACCTGTGTGGCATATAGGCAGATGAAATGCTGGTCCTCTTTTCAATTTAACAAGGAGTATATTCTGCCCTCCCAGATGTTCGCTTGAATCATCGGAGTCTTTTAGCAGCTAAGAAACACAGAGTGTACAGATCCCCAATAATAAGCTAATAACTAATAAACACATAAAACTTGCTACTGCTGGATCTTGACCAGTAACAGCAAACTTGAGGGCAAAGTGGCCTCCTCAGCTTCCAGTCTATAACATGGGCATACCCAGGCCATGGATATTTATAGTAGTATTACTGGAAAAGTCATGAATTCAGGCTGCACACACATTCACCAATTACCACCAAATTCTGGTGATAACAATATTGATCAGCAATGTCTAGCATTATGATGATTCCACACGGACCATCCTGCAGTATAGTTCATACCCACTCCTGTGCCTGTCCATGCTGACCCCAGCATGCATAGTTGAGCTTCTTGTCTCCTTTGCCTCCTCGTCTACACGACACTATGCCTTTCCTGACCTGCCTGTGTGTCCTTAAATTATGGTATTAATCAGATGAAGAGACAGGGTCTGGGGCGGGGTGTGATTACCAGGTGTGCAATTCCGAATCAACATTGCTAGAATTATGATTGAGTGAAGACATGGGAAATTCTTCCAGCAATCCAGGATTTGGTTTGGCTAAGAGGGAATCTTCTCTTCTTCTATGTAGGTTCACACCACTGGATGTTGTACACAATATAATGCATTAGGTAGCTGCCTTAAGCTTCCATTCTCTTGCTATAAATTTTGGACACAGCAAGTCAATGCGTCTCTCCTATCCAGAGCATGGATCTCATTATACCTACCATTCCTGTAATTTCTTTTGTGGGGGCACTCAATAAACTGCCATCAAGAAGGCATACAGAAGGTATGTATCTGTCTTATATATACATATGTACATATATATAGAGATATATACAAAAGCACCTGATGTTGGTTCTTTTTAACAGGAAAGTGGGGGCATTGAATTTCCAGGAAAATGAGTGAAAACTCTCAGTGTGTGAATCACAACATGGATTCAGGGATCTTTGGTTCCCACTTTTCTTTTGTATAGGGTAACATACACCACCACACCAAAAAAGGCATGCTAAAAGACATAAGTAGGAAAGTTGGAGCCTTTCCCTAGGACAAATTCCGTCATAGCACAAGTGTTTGAACTCACCCAAGGCAGCTGACTGCCTAGACCTCAAAAGGGTCCCGGCCCCTGAGCTGGCCGTGCCGCACTGTGCATCAGTTTTCACCTCCATCCTCTGGGAGCCAGCTCCTCAGCCTTCTTCCGTCCTCTACTTGAGCATCCTCTGGAACATCCTCATGCTTTCCTGCTGCCTGTCCACCGGGAGCATCTGCTCTGGCTCCAGCTGCCTCCCAGGCCCCTCTAGCAGGGGGCTGGGTCTGTTGGCTCCCAGGCTGAGGGTGAGGCCACTGAGGCCCTGCACCAGCGTTTCCCAGGAGTGAAGGTTGGGGGCTGTGTTCCTGTCTCCACTCATCCCAGCAACATTCAGAAAATGGCCCTGGCATGGGAGCTGATTCTGAGCCTTTTCACTTGAGGGAGAGCCTTTGATAGCCCTTTCAAGCAGGTAAGGTGCCCTGTGATCCTGGTGCCAGAGTCTTGAGTGCCTCAAGACGACTTTCTTCCTCTGAGGAAAGCCCTGCTTTTCCCAGTACTGCTGCCACAGGGCCTTCTTCTCGAGGGCCTGCTGCTGGAGCAGCCCCTCTGACAGAGGAGCAGGGACAACTGAGCCAGGGCTACGGCTGAGGCTCACACCACTGAGGCCCAGATTTAGCTTTTCTGAGGAGGAAGGCTGAGAGCTGAGGCCTCTTGGGAGCTTGTCACAGTGGCCATGCGGGAGGGCATGGAAATCGACATTGGATCCCATTTCTGCAGTGAATCCATAGGTGTCTAGTCTGAGCCAGAGGCAACACTGAGGCCTGGGTCCAGGAGGAAAAGTGAAGGTGGAGGCTTGTGGAATAACTAGGCGATAGCCAGGAGGAATGTGTGCAGCCAGGAAAATCCAGACTGTAACAAGAGGTGAGAAGAGAAGAATGAGAGCCCGTGATTATTCATCCCATTTTGTCTGTCCCTCATCTTCAACATGGGGCCACCTCCCAGGCTTCTTCTGGGGTCACATGAGATGATACATGTCCAGAGAGCTAAGCACAAGGCATAGCACAACAACAGCAATCCTGGCATTGCAGCTGGTACTCTTACTCTCACCTGAGAGCTCATGAGAAAGGTATGGACAAGCACATTTTTCTTGCCTCACTTCTGCCAGAACTTTCAAGGCAACTCTACTGCAATGAATGGACAGTGATAGCCATACTTCATAGAGGTGTTTTCATGAATTCAAAGGACAAAATATTTTCTCTACTTATAAGGATTTGGACCCTAAGACATCAAACTGTCTCTCATCTTCACCCCACTGATCACTGGTTTACCATGCTGTCCTAGAACCCACTCATTTCCATGACATGCACTTAGATCATGACCAAATTGCCCTGCTTGTGAAGACAATGAAAAAATCTTGGCATGGGGCTTTGAATGACTCTAGGGTGGCTCTTTCTTCTGTTCCACATCCGACTTTAGACAATTGCCTAAAAGTGAACCTTGCCCACCATTGACTTTTGACCTCAGGTGTCCTGATGTTCCACTCAGAGTCTACTGCATTTCAATGATTTGAATGTGATCTTTCCTTTACCTTCTGTGTTCCTAGTCTTACGCTTCAAATGACCTGTGCTGACCATGGTCAACCTGGACTCTTGCACTCTGCAATTCCACAGGCTTTGTCCTTTAATTCGTGCATGCAAACTGCTTCCCATAAGCACGTCTGATTGTTGCAAACTGTAGAGTTACACAAAAGAGTCTCCTCACCCAAGGGAAAAGCAAGGACATGAAATAAAGGAAGTAAAGTAAAAGGGGTACTGGAAGAGTCTGGGCAAGGGTAGCATCAGTGAAAGAAGGAAAGTTCTGGTTGTTCATCCCTCAGGGAGGACACAGGAGTCACAACTCTGCCTGCAGATAGCAGCAAGGTAGAATTGACTGTGCTGTGTCTCCCGTGATTGCATGTCCTAGACACTTGAGACACAATCAGAGAACAGTGGAGGCTCACATAGGCAGCCTGCAGGAAGGCTCACTATGCTACTTTCTTCAGGCATGAGGGGACAACTGAGCAAAGTCATTCTCCATCCTTGTTAATCTGCCTGGGAGGTGATCAAGCTAAGCTTGCTACTGGATTGGAATGAAGAATCTGCTTCCGAGAAGTAGATACTAAATTATGTCACTTGGCAGCACTGCTTGTCTGCTGCCATTCAATCTTCCAGCCTCCCAAGGACAAGATTCCTGAAATTCAAAGGCAGAGACAGATAGATCAAGGGAAGAGAGGGAGGCAGGGAGAAGAGACTGAGGGAGAGACCATATGTATGAGAGAGAACTAGTCTGCGATTCTTCATCAATGTCAGAAGGAAATATGCCACAGCTGTTTTCACCTCCTCTGGACTTGGTTTTTGATCTTCCATGCAGTCGAAGAAGGTCTCTACACAGCTGCAGTCATTGTGCTTTCCACTCCACGTTCCTCTGCTCATCCAAATACAGACAGCAGTCAACATCACCGGGAGCATGTTTAGCGTAATGACACCTCATGCCAGACCATCGTCAGCACGTTGGTTTTCTGGAATATGTTTTCCCTCTCGATAACCAATACCCTTCTCTCAAGATATTCAGAATGCTATGCATATCTTTCTCATCCAACATATCTTTTCCTGGGTACTTCCTGGAGACTATGGTTTCACAGGAAACCAAGTTACTACTTATAATAGCCAAGGCATGTATCTTTAGCTTTACTACAAGAAATTGGAGGAGGGAAGCCATTTCTGTGAGGGCTCCCATGTGAAAGCTCATCTTGCTGAAGGCTGCAGATGTCTCTATCCCTGCTGTGTGACCAGCTGCAGGCCATACTTGAGACCAAATATCTATGACAGCGCTCACATTTTGTCTTCTTCTTAGTAAGTGATACTCACAGGGACCTTACAAGTACTTTAGGATCTGAGCTGTGAACCCATATGGATCTTTATTTTTCCAGGACAGCAACATATTTGGAGGTGTATGTGAACCCATATGGATCCTTTATTTTCTGGTAGGGAAAATTATTTGGGAGAGTCTTAAAGGCTATTGACTGAAGGAGCAAAAGGAGCTCCTGCAGCACCTCCCCCTTTTGTTTAAGTAAGAGAGTTCTAAACTTACTATGAAATTATATACAATAAAAACAAATATCTTATTCTAACTAGCTTAAGTCTTATATAATAAATAACTTGGCCAAGTCATGAGAAGAAAGTAACTACATTTATCTAGTCTTCAACCCCATCAAAGATCTGAGAAGGGAAATAATCTTACCTGAGTAATTAGGAAGTGCAATCAAACAACTTCCAAGATATGCAACAAATCACAGAGACAACTGGCTACCTGGGCAATCACCCAAAGTTACATTTGCAGCATTGAAGCAACTAACTTTGGCTAAGGCCTAGAATAGCCAACAGATTATTTTTAAAGGCAAGAAATTTTTCAAAACAGTCTTACCTTGTCTTGGCAAGATTTGACAGTTCTGCTTATCCATTTCCAGATACTATGTATTTTGTCAGTAGTTGAGGTATGGGCAGTTCCTTGTCCAGAGGCCGGTTTTGCCAAGAAGAAGACAAGCTCCAACTGGAGCGTCTTTGGCGTTCAACAATCTCTCAGTAATAGATTGGTGTTGTCAGGGGCAATTGTGTCTCACTACCACAGACCTCTAAATTAGATTAAATGCCATTTTCTACAGCTCTTTGAAGAGGTTGAAGATTATTTAGACAGAATATAATCTCTATGTATCTAAAGAACCTGATTAGTCTAACTATAAATATGACAAATATAGATGACTATTGATCTACAATTCTTAATACCTATCTAACTTAAAGACTAAGAGAATAAACAAATGCAATAAATGAGGACAATGACCTCCAAATGTATAAAATATACAAGTATACATTGTAATATGGTAAAAATATATCAATACATAAACAATATATAAGTATCTTAATCAGATGTAGAAATGTACACTGCATCAATACAATATATAAAAATGTTTTAAACAGAGATAGAAGCATGCATGCATACAATATTCAATATAATTTAACTTTATATCATATACAAGAATCTATGCCAATGAAATTATCTATAAACAATAACTCACAAATACCAATATATTATCTCATCATGTCTTTATTTTTCAAAAAGATTCCTGAGCCTATAAAATTCCTCCCCCAACCCTCAATCATATACTAATTATTATCAACCCCTAAATGATATCCGTAAACCCAAGGAAAACTGTACTGGGAGAGGGGACATCGTCCTCTACAATTACTTCCAGCTGTCATGGGGGCAACGTTCTTTCTGGGGGATCCTCTGAAATCAAAATGATGGCTAAATTTCAAGATTAATGTCTGGTAAAATTGCAAATAGTCTCTGAATATTTTGTGGACGTCTGGCCAGAATGTTGTAAAACATGTGCACCATTTCAGCTAAGAAAGTTGGACCCATCTTGTGCAGCTGGCACCCAAAACAGGCCTTGTAGTAGCGCTATCAGTATGACGTCATATCAACCAGGTGGAGTTGTTGTTATGGGGCCCCAGCTTCTTCCTGGAAACTTCAAATATAGCTGCAGGAAAAATTCATTTTTTATTGTGAAAAACTTAAACATTATTTATGTAGACGTATACAGTTGTATATATTCAATGAAAAGCATGATAAAGACAAAAATAGATATGAAGAAAAGCAAAGATGTTTTCTAAGTTCATTTTTCTTTCTGTCCCATATCATAGCTCTTGACATGAGACAGAAACTCCAGAAACTCTGGGTTTTTCTCTTAACAACAGGCTTGGAATTAGAGAGGGACTGAGCAAGAGTCCAACTGCAAAACCAGCTCTATAAATTTAGAAACACAAACATATCTTTGATTTTTATACTTACAGAACTTATTTGGTTTTCTTGATGATCCCTATTGGGTAGTTATTTTTCTATCTGTCAGTATTAAAACATACAGGGTCCCTTGAATTTTTTGAAAATAAGTGTTTTCCTGCAAAGACAAGAACAGATCCCTGCCCCCATTCTATATGTTTTTTTTTTTTACCACCTGTATGATTATCATCATTGTGGATGAGCTGTCATGTCTCCTTTCCAAGAGGTTTCTCCTCTTCAAACTGAACCTTTATTAATTTTGATGGTATCCACAATTTTTCTTCTCCTGTGTAAACAAGAGCAAAACCCCTTCCCCAATGCAGCACATCTCCTGGCTTCCACTGTGAGGTGAGCACATCCTTGAAATAAACCGGTTGATTTAATTCAGCAGATTTTTCCATTATCCAATGTCTTTCTGCTGCTGTTGTTCCTTTCTCAAGAGCATTAAGAAAATTCCAGGTTAATAAGGCATTATGTAATATATTTCTTTGGGGCATTTTCCAGCCCTTTTTGTTTGTTTAACATATCCTTTAGAGTTCAATTTCATCTTTCTATGACTGTTTGACCTGTAGGATTGTATGGTATACCTGTAACATGCTTAACGTTATAATAAGCAAAAAACAGTTTCATTTTCTTAGAAACATAAACTGGACCATTATCTGTTTTTATTTGTGCAGGTATACCCATGATAGCCATAACTTCTAATAAATATGTGATTACTGAATCAGCTTTTTCTGAGCTTAAAGCAGTTGCCCATTGAAAGCCTGAATAAGGGTCAATGGTATGACGTACATATTTTAATTTTCCAAATTCTGCAAAGTAAAACACATCCATCTGCCAGATTTCATTCCTTTGCGTACAATTCAGGTTAGTCCATGCAGGTGGTGGTGTTTGGTTATATAAAAAGCAAGTAGGACATCTATAATCTCCTTAGCTTGTTGCCATGTAATGGAAAACTCTTTCTTTAAACCTTTACTATTGACATGATGTTTTTAATGAAATTCTGAGGCCTGCAACATTTGTCCAATCAATAATTGATCAATTTCTGCATTACCTTGTGCTAAAGGACCTGGCAGACCCATATGGGACCAGATGTGTGTTATGTACATTGGACAAAGCCTATTCCTGATTATGTCTTGCACCTGGATAAACAATGAAGTCATTTCTGTATCATCTGGTATAAATTCAGTGGTTTCAATATGCAAGATAACTCTTTCTGCATATTTGAATCAGTAACTATATTAAGAGGTTCTTTAAAATCTCCTAGCACCATAAGAATGGCATATAATTCTGCCTCTGGACAGAAGTATAAGGGCTTTGTTCCACCCTACTCAATTTCTCTGATTTGTAACCTGCTTTCCCTGATTTATTAGCATCAGTATAAAATGTATGGGCTCCAGTTATTGGAGCATCACATACAATTCGAGGAAGAATCCAAGAAGTTCTCTTTATAAGGTTAAGCCTACCGCTTTTGGGATAGTTGCTATTAATTTCTCCCAGAAAATTAGCACAAGCCCTTTGCCACGGTTCTTTGTCTTCCCATAACCTTTTAATTTCATCAGTAGTGAAAGGCACTATAATTTATGCTGTGTCTATACCTGATAGTTGATGAAGTCTCAGTTTACCTTTTATAATTAATTCAGAGACCATTTCTACATAAGTTTTTAATTTTTTATTTGTTTTGTGTGGTAAAAAGATCCATTCTAAAACAATATCTTCCCTCTGTATTAAAATTCCTGTAGGAGAAATTCTGGAAGGCAATATGACTAGAATACAACTAAGATTTGGATTCACCCTATCCACATGTGCCTCCCGTAATTTTTCCTCAACCATTGTCAGTTCTCTTTCTGCTTCAGCTGTTAATTCTCTGGGACTATTCAAATCTTTATCACCATCAAAGGTTTTGTTTAAATGAATTATTAGATCAGGTGTTATTCCAACAGCCGGTCGTAGACTGGAAATGTCTCCTAACAATCTTTGAAAGTCATTAAGAGTCCATAATTGGTCTCTCCTAATTTGTGCCTCTTGTGTCCTAATTTTTTGCAAACCTATTTTGTAACCTAGGTAATTAACAGAATCTCCTCTTCGAATCTTTTCAGGAGCAATTTGTAATCCCCATTTAGGCAAAACTATCTTTACTTCCTCAAACATTATTTCTAAAGTATCTTTATTTGAATTGGACAACAAAATGTTAATACCTATATAACTTAAAGACTAAGAGAATAAACAACTGTGCAATAAATGAGGACAATGACGTCCAAATGTAAACAATGTACAAGTGTACATTGCAATATGGTTTTATATATATATATATATATATATATATATCAATACAATATGTATAGCAATACATAAAAAATGTTTTAAACAGAGGTAGAAACATGCATGCATACAAAATTCAATATAATTTAACTTTGTATCCATATACAAGAATCTATGCCAATGTAATTATCTATAAACAATCACTCACAATTTCCAATCTACTATCCCATCATTCCCATTTTTTAAAAAAAATCCCTGAGCCTATAAAATTCCTCCCCCAACCCTCAACCATATACTAATTATAGTCAACCCCTAAATGATGTCCCTAAACCCGAGGACAAACTTTACTGAGAGAGGGGATGTCATCTTTGTCGTATCTTAATGGCTGAAGGAGCTCCCACAGCAGGAGAGGGCTGGTACTACAGTCAAAAATAACTATTTGTTTGGTGCTGGTCTTGATGCATAAACAAAACTATGATCTGTCTCAGGATCACATCACACAGAAGCCAAACCTACTCAGGTCATGATTCCCAAGAAGGTAACGACCTTTGCATTGCCACTCACAGGAGGACTAAGAATCCTCTGGGGTAATGTGGAGCACAGGGGTTGTGTTTAGATAACATTCCAGTACAAGGACAGTGTGGTTGAGGAATTTGAAGTGGGGAGCAGGGTGTTACAAGATCAGTCTAAACTAGTAGCCACTCACACTGATCCATAAAGCAAACATTGTGGGACAGGTGCAAGGGTTTGGGCACTTTATTTATAGCAGTGGCTAGGTCGCTGTGCCTTCTGAGAGCTCACCAGTTCCCTCACTAGATCACTGCACTTGCAATGATACTTTGTACAAGTCATTACAATTGCGTTCAAAGAAATAATTCTGTGGATGTCCTCGATCCTAAAGAGCATTCCAGACCTTGGAATTGGGGAATGATGCCCACAAAATATTCTGTTAAGAACTTGAGGGGACCTCAGTACCCCATGATGGGATTAGAAGTGATGCCAAAGGGGCAGGTGGAAATAGAATGACAGTAGAGGCAGGACAGACCAATGGGACAGCAGTGGAGCTGCAGCTTGGTGGACAAACTCTAAGTTGAGGATTGAAGAGAGGACTTGTGGGATCCTGGGGTTGAGGTTGGATGAATGGAAACAGAGCATGCCGGAGCTGAATCACTCTGGGACAGGAAGATCATGGTTGAAACTGGCAAGTTGGAGATGGTGGAGATCTGGTGGGAGGGGATATTATCGATGTGTCAGAGAGAAGTTCCAGGCCAGCCAGGCATAGGCACATGTAGCCTCTTGGCATGGACATATCAGTCAGGGCTAAGGCATTGGATATCACTACTGAGAAGATGGGATCATGGAAACCTAGGCCTTGAGGAATGCCAGCCTCAGTGAATGTTAAGTTTGAGGGTTTGGCTAAACTAAGAAGTAAAAGGCAAAAGGAAAATAAATACAACTGGTGGCATAGCCACACCATCGTTTTAGGAGAGCAAGGTGGCAGCATAGTCTCATGTCATTCCTGTTGTGCCCTTAGTTCAGGAATCATGTTGCCAGAGTCATCCCAGTACTCTACCATCGAACAGTAGCTACCCTGTCCTGGAAGTTCAGTGCTGGCAGAGCAGTCACTGAGTGAGATAAGAGGATTGGGGTGGCCCTGTGGTAGATGTGGGTATCCTTCACATGAAAGCAAAGGAGAGCAGGATAACTGTCCAGGCACCCACTGTACGTGCCTCATTCTTAAAGCATCCTATGTCCTTGGGTAACTAGTTTACTAAACTTTTGTGTTCAGAACATACATTCAAGCAGTCATTTAACCCATTTTAGGAATGTGTACTCTTTATTTTAAATTTTTATTTGAGGTATCACTTGGGGTATAGCTTGGCCAAAAGCTCACCATGTAGTACAGAAGGGTCTCAAATTTAGGATCATCTTCCTGCTCTGCCTCCCCTGGAATTAAAGGAATGGACACTAAGCCTATTAAACCTGTGTGAATGTCTGTCTTTCACACACATATACCCGTTCTCACATGCGAGCCACATATGTACAATGTTTGCCAATTGGACTGGATCTCATTATGCAGCTAAGGCTGGCCCCCAGCTCCTCATCCTTCTGCCTCCCAAGCTCCTGGAAGAGAGACTTGCTGATCCCAATCCACTTATTTTAAAACTTACCAAGGCGTCTAGGTTTTTAAGTTGAAAACTGAGAACATGGATTTCCCAACGTTGGCAAATAAACCCACATTATTCTCTAATGGGTTGTTTTCTGCCTAAATAATGTGT
This sequence comes from Ondatra zibethicus, assembly GCA_004026605.1. Classification (NCBI taxonomy): domain Eukaryota; kingdom Metazoa; phylum Chordata; class Mammalia; order Rodentia; family Cricetidae; genus Ondatra; species Ondatra zibethicus. The sequence continues at coordinate 22,851 of PVIU01021310.1, forward strand.
TTCTCAAAGGGAGTGGGGGCATTATGCCTGAAGGGGAAAATCCTGCCCATACTACACTTGACTTGAACATTCTTCTTCAAACTCTGATAAAAGATTTCAAAGATTGATCTCCAAGATTTCTACACAATGAATGCACTCACAGATTTTTTCCCACTTGTAGGATCTTGGAACCAGGCAGCCCACTCCAAATGGCCTGGTCCTAGCAAAAGGATCAAGCATGTTTCTCTCTCCAGTTTGAGAATGCTCACCACTTATCTCCTATCACTGCCAGCATCAATGGAATGTGCCAGCATCAATGTCCATTTGCCAAAACTGGCTCCTCTGGCAGTGTTCCAGCTCAGACCTTGTGGGAAGAACTGCATTATGAATTGAGTACAAGTTGGAGGTTAAATTGGACTAATGCCATTCTGCTTCATCTTGCCTCTCATGAGGCCCTCAGGCCCAAGGAGGTTCTCATTGTGGACTTTCAGTCTCTGTCTTTGACCCGTCTAGATGCATGGACTCTCACAAAAATGCCCTGTAATCAGTCTGTGGCATTAGGCAAGTGCATCTCTTCTTAGGCTTGGGCCAATAGCAGAGTGCTGTGGAGCACAGCTAAGGACTACCTCGTGCCCAAAACTGTTTCAAAGTAAACACAGTCCTTTCATGACTGGATGCAACCAGGCAATGCGAGACTGTTTGCATTTCAGCAAATGCACCCAAGGCCACACAGAGAGCTCAGAAATCACAAGGATGTGTCTCAAGTCAACATCAATCATGAGAACTCTCTGAACACGAAGGAGACTCAAGACTGAGGATGAGTGTTAGGAAGCTCATGTCCCCAGTCCTGAGAAACAAGGATAGTACTGGGTCAAGGGTTGTGGAAGAGACTGGCAATGAAGGTTATAATTGCAACCATTCAGTCTTATTTGGTGAGTTACTTACCAGCATGTTGTCCCTGAGTGTGACATTACTGCCTTGCACCTTGTCACTAGCAAGAAAGAAGACCCAGTCTGATCTCATACTTACATTGAGAGATGTCTACGTAGGAAATATCTTCTATTCCATTTATGGACTTTGGCTGGGTTGGTATTTATTTGTGTATGTTTACTTTTGTCTGTCAATACTGGCTATTGGACCTAGCGCCTGCTACATGGTAGATATATGTTACCACTCGGCTATATTTCCAGCCTTCTCCATTGATATTATCTTTTGACTCAAAGTCTCAGGACCCTATTCAGGCTGTCCTTGAACCCAGTCTGTAGCTCTGCCTTACATCAGGTGATCCTCCTGCCTCAGACTCCTGGCTGGCTGGAATTACAGGCCTCCACCAACAGGCTTTTGTTTTCATTTCTATTTGAAGATAAGGACTTGGGCAAATTTATTCTTCCAAGAGAAGAATTGAACAGTACAGTTTCTCCCAGAGGGCCATTACTTATCTGCACTGGCCTTTTAGCTTCATTTAACCTGTATGCTTCATGGTGTATTGAAAATGGGCAACTAAATTTTTGTCTGCAATAGGAAATCTCAGCATATGAAAATGCACTGACCACAGTGTGGGAAAGGCCAGATCCTCAGGACTGTAACAGTGTGGACCTCTCACACAGGTCAAGAAGGCTTGCCATCTTTCTACACCTGGTCCACATCAAACCTCTTAACAACACTTGTAGAAAAGCCAAAAGAACAAACGAGGAACTAAAACCCAACTGAGACATCCATCTTGTGAAGAATGCTGACTGTTCCCTCTCTAGTCATGGTTAACAAGGTTAACCATTTATTCTTTTGAGAAATCAACCTGGCCATAATCCTGAAGATTGGTCCCAAGCAGAACAGGAGGAGAAAACAGTCGTTAACCAAAGTAAGCTCGGAAATTTCCCTCATTTGGTGGGAACTGAAGTGATCTTATAACACAGCCCTCACAGGATATGGGGAAAATGATGATGATGCAGAGAATGACACAGGAGTTCACCAAATCCTTCAAAAGTTAGGGTTTGCTGGAGACCTCAAAGTGACCTTTGCATCAGTCTGATTTGTGCAGTGGTCAAGTAGACAGAAAAGGACTCTCCAGAGAGAATAATCTACTGGTTGTGTTAATCTGCAGCAGGGACCACGAGCAAGCAAGGAAGGACAACAGGACTGTGATATCATGCAGGTGACTGTCATGTGTCTCAAGTGCAAAACCACAAAGGGAAACCGGTGCCATCTGCCAGTAGCTCAACCGAGGAACCTCACAATTATGGAGGTGATATGAAATCTGGGGGGAGTACATAAGCAACGCCTCTGCTCATTAGGACCTGCCCAGCGGTCATTCCATGGGCATAAACATGGCCCAGAGAGATTGTCCCTCAAACCCCTTCTGCTTTAACTTCAGACAATATGTCTGTCTGGTCTGTGGCTATGAATACCCAAGGTCATCATGGCTAGAGATGATGAAAGGATCCATGCATCGAACAGTAGTCACGAAGGAAAACCCATCAGGAGAATGTGGGTTTCAGGTCAAAGTTATTAATGTGGAGATGGAGATGGAGAGAGTAAAGTCAGGGAGAGAGAGAGAGGGGGAGAGAGAGTGTGTGGGAGAGAGAGAGCAGAGTGTGAGGAGGAGACAGAGAAGCAGAGAGGTGGGAAGGAGGAAGAGGGAGAGATAATGTTCCTTGGTCTCAGGTCCACTGAATATGGTCATCATGGCATCAGCAGGCTTAAATACTGTCGAGTTGCACAATGCAATGAGTGGACAGCACCAGAAGCTTCTAGAATCAACCAGCCTTGCATAAAACAGCCCACTTGCATTAGTGCAAAGGGAGCTTGTACGAAGTTGAAGAGACCTGGTTTTCAACGCTGGCGTTTTCTCTCCAGTTGTGTCTTACGCTGCTCATGGACTCCTGTCACATTCTTCAGGATCTGATTGCACAGGTGGATGACTTGGCAGCAAGGTTCCCTCCCTGCCTGTGACTTGCAGCCTCCAACTACTTCTGTCTCCAGGGGTGGTGGGAGGACCTCAGTGGGGTTGGAGCCCATACTGGGTTGTTCTGAAGGTCAGTTAGGTTCTTACTCTCTGAACACAAGCCCCGTATAGCCCCTGGTGAAACAGTCTTCCCCTTCTGTAGGAACTAGACTCCAGCAGAAAAGGGTTGCTTCTCTCCATTGCCGATCTTAGAAAATACTTGTACATTACAGGAGGGATGGTTATGGAAGGCAGGCTTACACCATTTCAATAAAGACTTGGGAGCTGTTAGGACATAGGCTAGTGATAAACAGCTAAATAACTTGCCAAAGACAGTAAGGGGATGGCACAATGTCTTTACCAGGACAAGAGATTCAGACTCTTGGAGGAGACAGATTTGCAGGAGTTAGGGTCCAGTTAGGAACAGTCATTCCAGTTCAGGCTGAGTCACATAGTAAGAGCCTGGCTTTACAAACAAGTACAAACAAATGTTTAATAAAGGCCAGACATGATGGCACAAGCAATCCAATCTAGCAAACAGGAGGCAGAAGGAAGCTAACCTGCTTGCATTCCAGGTCATACTGGTATACATAGAGTTCTGGGCCAGCTTTGGTCAAATGTGAGATGAGGGAGTTTTTTCAGATGGCAGAGGACTACTTCCTGGAGTCTGGTCTCTCTTTCCATCACGTGACTGTGAGGGATGGTACCCAGATTGTCAGGCTAGGTGAAAAGCACCTTCCTCCAAGATATCTCGCCTGCATGACTGGTAGTGGTTCAAACCCAGGTAGGCAGCCTGCCATAGATTTCACCCTGCACTGTTCTCCTTAGGTGCTCCCGAATTGTGCTGCATGCATGCAGTTCCAGACTGCAGATTCCTTCTCCTCTTTATTATTTGCTTGTTTGCCTCACTCTTACAGAGAAATTGTTAACCGACAGTTCACTGTCTCCTGCCAAGAACACTAACATCTACTCCTGAAGACCTGCTTCTCCCACTTGGGAAACATTAGCCATTAACACATGTCCTTTGTGTGGCATGCAGTTTCCTTCATAGAGAGCTTGCTTCGCAAACAGACCAAGCCTCTTCCCCGTAAATGTGAAAACTGTGTAACCCTCACAGCTACAGGGCAGATGGAATTGATGCCTTCTGGTTCCTTGATCACTGACCCAATCATTGAGAAAGCATGGGCATTAAGGAAGGGAGTCCCTGCACAGGCTGTTTGGCTGCTCGATATAACTATTCATGGGGACAAGTCCATCACTAAGTGGCATTGTCTGTTTCTTCTAATGGCACCTCAGTTCACTCATCATAAGCCGCATTAATTGTGCTGATAGTTTTATGATTCCTGGGGTCTGCCACAGGCTGGGCAGGCACTGTTCCACTGTCCCACCCCGTCCCAAACAACTGCAGTGATTTTGATGGTGTTAGATGCCCTCATCTGCGTGAAAGACTTGTTACACAAAAAACAATCATCCCACCCAGCTTTCCAACAGCTCTTTAGTCAGATAGTGTGTGCAGTAGCTTAGACTTTATCAACATTAGACATCATGGATGGAACTGTAAGGAACAACACACAAGCCGTTCATATCTAGATTTTGCACTTAATCTCTGACAGAATTACAATTGCTCTCCACAAAGTCTGATGGGCACACAAGGAGCATTGAAGGAAGAAGCCTTCTCATTCGGAATGTGGAGTGCAGTTACCAGACCCAGGCGTCACGCTCACAACCGTAGAGGCTGACATTTGCGCCATTATAGGTAGAAACCTCCCTTCTGAGGAGCAGCCCTGCCAGTCATTTCAGAATGAGAACAATCCCCATTCTCCCTCTAATCAGTGCTCATTACCGCTTTGCTGTTGGCTTATTTACTGCTGTTGTTTGTTCTTTCATATTTTACTGGAAAGTACACATTCTTCTATGGGCCACTTAGCTTCTCAGAAGGAGGGGTCACATTGTAAAAGGATATTTAACATGGAGACCCTAAATGAGTGACTTGAACCCAACCTGAATGGGACAAACAAGCCATTCAGTATCAGGAGAAATCCTCATGCTGCTATTTTAACATGAATTGGACACCAGACTTGACAGAAAACATATCAAACTGTCACGAAAGACCCTCTGAAATCGCAGTGGTGGAGCAAAACACCAAAAGAGTACAAATGCCCATTGACTCTTACTGAAAATACAGACAAAAAGCCAAGACTGCTTTGTGTGAATGTCACTGCTTTTTATAAAGAAGGGAGGAGGCGTGCCCAGGTCATCACGTCGGTGATTGTCCTCTCTGCTGTAGGCTGTAGAAATGGGCCTCCTTCAAGATCTGGTTAATGTGGGAGTACGCACCTTGGCCTTGGCACAGTGCATAGGCCTCATGTGAGAACTCGGGGATATTGGAGTAAAGTTCAGCAATGTTCTGGTTTAAGCTGCTTTCTGGTACGCTTCCTCGTACTGGGTTATTGATGCTGCTGTGGTTTCTTTCATTATCACTGCTTGATGACTGGAAGGAGAAAGACAGAAGGAGGATGGCTATTATGATACCATCATCATTTCCTGCTCAGATTGAAGAATACCAGCATCACGCTCTACAAAAGGCTCCACAATCTATTATAGTGGGAGAATGTTTGTTCATTCCCGGCTGCCCAGACCATGAAAGAATCACTCAGAAACAGTATTTGCAATACTGTTTGGCAGTATTCATAGTATTAAAAATTATTTATATTGCTAGCTAACTCTTATATATAGAATTAACCCATTTCCTTTATTTTATATTTTATCAAGAGACTCATGGCCTATGGGCACAGTTCCAGCTGGCAGTTCACTTCTTTCCCCTCTGGTCGATACATGGCATCTCCTTAACTCTGCCTACTGTCTCTCTCTATATATATCTCTTCCAGCCTGGCTATATTCTGTTACATCATTGGCTGAAAGCAGCTTCTTCATTCATTAACCAATAAAAGCAACACATAGACAGAAGTATCTCCCACACCATTTCCCCTTTTCTGTTTAAATAGCTTTAACATGGTAAAATTACATATAACAAAATAGGTATCAAGCAAGAACTACAGTTATAATAGTTATATCTCTTTTATCTTTTATCATAATTAAGGTAAACTATAACTAAAACTATCTATTCTTCAACTTCATCAAATTTGGATATCAAAGAAGGATATAATATTACCTAAGTAAATAGAAAGCACATTGTAAGCAACTTCCAAAACTCTAGAAATGATAGATACATCTCATTGCCTGGTAGTCACCCAAGGTTCTTCTGTGTTTTTGGGGCATCCATCTTCAGCATACAGGCCCATAGTATCCAGCAGACTTTTCCACAAAGCAGGAACTTTCAAAAACAGTTCTGTCTATATTGGTAAATATTTATCAGTCAATATTTTGGGGCCTTTTTTTGTTTTTTGAGACAGGGTCTCTCTGTAGGTTTGGAGCCTATCCTGGAACTAGCTCTTGTAGACCAGGCTGGTCTCAAACTCACAGAGATCTGTCTGCCTCTGCCTCCCAAGTGCTGATATTAAAGGTATACACCAGCACTGCCCAGCTTACTTTATTATTTTTTAATGTTTATTTTATTATCTTTACTCCTTTTGTCTATGACTGTCTGTACTCTGTCTCTTTTTTAAAGACTTTTTTATAAATCATTTACTTCCTATTACAACTGTCTATACTCTTTTTCTTCTCTCTCCCAAGCCTATGTACATTTTTAAACACTGTGTCTTATTTAGAGGACTTTTATGTCTGAATCTGTCCTATTGTGTATCTGTAATCCTTTTCTGTCCTAGAGAGCTTTTAAAATGGTAAGCAGCTTGGTCACAGTGGCCCTGGGTGCTGGCTCCACCTATCTCTGCCTTTCAAAATGGTGGAAGTACCATTACCACCAGCTCTGGGAATGCCAGGTAGGAGCTGCACTCATCACTTTAACTCTAAGAAGGAATGTGAAGCACATAAACCCTTTTTATCTGAGAAACAGCTAAATATGCCATGCAGCACAGTGCTAGGCCTGGAAATATCTTTGTGTATGGCAGCAGGAATCCTCCATGCTCTCCTGCCTGTGTAGGCATAGCAGACTCCACCCCACTGCCTGCCCAGTTGGGGAGTGTTGGGACCTGGGGGTGGTCTCAGCTACTTTCCTCCCAACCATGAATGGGTACATAAGCATCTGGACCCAAAGTGGGAGGTGTGCATCAACCCCCAAACCTAGCATAAATCAGGAAGCCTTCCCCTAAAGAAATTGTGCAGTTCTTGCTACTGAAGCTGAGTCAGGAAAACTCTTAAAGGAGCCATGTCTCTGCTTGCTGCCAACAAAGAGAGCAAGAAACTGCTTTAAACTCTGCTTTTTGTGTCTAGAATTCGTTCTCAAACTCTCTCAGGTTTTAAATAGATTGGTTGGCCACATGGGGCACCAATCTGTAGTTGAAGGCTGCTTGTTTGTTCCTAGCTGCCCAATCATGAAATAATCACTCAGAAACTATATTATTTGCAGTACTGTTTGGCCAATAGCTTAAGTGTATTATTGGCTAGCTCTTACATCTAGAATTAACCAATTTCTATTATTTTATATTTTACCACGAGGCTTGTGGCCTACTGGCAAGGTTCCAAATGCCAGTTCATGTCTTAACCCTCTGGCAGATACATGGCATCACCTTGACTCTGCCTACTCTCTCTATATATTTCTCTTCCACCCTGGCTATATTCTGTTAAGCCATTGCCCAAAAGCAGCTTCTTAATTCATTAACCAATAAAAGCAACACATATGTAGAAGGACATCCAACATCAATCTATGAAGTGCAAATACTTGGATAGATCATTTCTTGGTCACAGCAGTGCTATTGCTTGAGCTGGGATTAATGGCACCCATTTGAGAAAAGAGGAAAAAGATGTTCTATAGGCCCTAAGACAAGTCCCTGGGAATGTCATGAATAGGGTAAACACAGGTTTGTACCTCCAAAGTATGCCACATGTCCTCTGGCTAGATGAGATTGAATATAATAAAACGGAGAAATAGAGAATAGTACCAAGAGATAGTTCCAACTGCATTTATTTTTCAATTGCTTAAAATACCCCTGACAACAAAAAATAGGAGTAAGAAAAAAATGTATTAATATGATATAAGGAAATGAACAGATAAGTTGAAGGTCAGGGGCTACATCCATATTTAAAGTTTCTGTTGCTAGAACAAAATAAATCATGCTCACACCCTAGACCAAAACATTCTGTTGGCAAACCACTCCCTGGGTGTAATCCAAAGTTACCTCCTTGAGGGAACTGGAACTTAGCTAGATCCATAGGCTTTAGTTGGAGGTAGAAACATATCTACTCTATTTTTGAAATACAAGGTCTGGATATTAGCCACACCTGTTGACAACAACCTTGAGAGAGCAGAAGGCTCTGATCTAAATCTAGGTGGGACCTTTGTTTGAGGTAGAAACACAATAACTTTGAATAAATAGAGGTAAGTTCCAACTCTCGGTCTTTTGGTGAAGGTAGAACTAGGAACACATTTTTGGGCCTCCATATCTGCCCCTGTTGCACCATGCATTCCAATTATCTGAACCAGGGAAGTAAACTCCCAACAGCAAGGACAAAACAGCAATCAATGCTGCAGAATACAATAGGGATAAGTCCAAACAGAGTTAAGATGGAATGCAGGCCCAAATCACAATGTGGCATATAAATAATGGGGAAAGCTCCACATACACATACATGCACACGCACACGTGTATATATACCAATAACAGGATTTTTCCATATGTAAGACAGAGTGGACATATGTGCATTGTCTATACCAATTCAAGCAAGGCTCCATTCGTATTTTGAAACAACTATGATTTTGTTAAGGACAGCTGTAGGCCATCGGTCAACATTTCTTTTTTTTTTTTTTTTTTAGCAGTCTCTTTCTTTTTTTTTTTTTCTGGATTATGTATTTTATTGTGTTTTCTTTAAATTTTTTTTCCATACATTGTTTTGTTTTATTTTTTCCATTCAAGAACATAATTAAAGATAATAAAAAAATTTTTTTCCTTTCTTCCCCTTCTCCCGGTCCCCTCCCACTACCCCCCACCCCTCCTCCCTCCCCCTTCTTCCTTGAAAGAGGGCATGGTGCCCTGCCCTGTTGGAAGTCCA
>PVIU01021311.1:0-31897 GCA_004026605.1 Ondatra zibethicus
CCCTCTCCTTTCCTCTCTTCTCTTCTCCTTTTCCCTCCCCATCCTCTTTTCTCCCTTCCTTTCCCCTCCTCATCCTTTCACTTTACTTCCCCTCCCCTCCCCTATTTTTCTCCCCCTCTCTTCCCCTCCCCTCCCTCCTCTTCTCTCCCTCTCTCTCTCCCATTTCATACTGGGGATTGAACACAGGGCCTTGCCCATGCTAGGCAAGTGCTCTATCACTGCGCTCTATTCCCACTCCCCATTCCACTCTGTTACCCAGGCTGGCCTAGAACCACCTGTACTCCGTGCAAACCTTGGCTTTGCTATCCTCCTGACACAACCTCCAGAGTCATATTGCCATTTTTGAAGCCACTGTCTCAACCCAAGCTCCTGGGTTTCCTTCTGTATTCTCGGTAACCCTAGCTGAAGAGAGGCAGCAGTGAGAGAGCCTGGGGCCACAGAGGTGATGGCATGAGAAAGGACCATTGGGGTAGGAGCAGAGGATTCTGGGAACAAGCTCATGGAGCAGGGCAGGGAGAGGAACACAGGCTTTTGAGACACTCAGGAAGACAGACACAGGGTGTAGAGCTCCCTTCCAGGTCCTACCATCCTCCTCACGGGTCTGCCTTTACTGGGACCCTCAATGAGGAACTAGGATTCCTGCCACCCAGCAGGACTGGCGATCCCTCTTGTTTCCCAGCACCCAGGGGTGCTGCACAGATGGGAGGTGTCCCCAGTAGAGTGGAATGAGAACTACCAGGTCACCACCAGGGGGCACCTTATGCCTGCCCTGAGTCACCTCCCACAGTGGAAGGGAGAACGGGTTACTGTGAGATAACAGGAAGTGCCGGATTGCTGAAATCTGGAGATGTGCTGAGTCTCTGAGATGCGACCAGGTCTGAGTCAGGTGTCCACAGCGGGTCGTGCTTGCTGGGGAGCTCCTTCTCCAGCAAACACTCTTTAGGAACCCCATTTACCTAGAACCAGAGTCTCAAAGGGGCTGGTTGCTGACTCCAGGCCAGCCCTTTTCCCAGAGTCCTGGCTTAGTAGCCAGCAGGGGGCTTGGCAGGCACAGGGGCGGGGCGCAGATGGAGGCTCTCCCTCAGTATATGAAGGGCGAGCCCCAGACCCATCTCCTGGGTCTCCCACCGGGGTTTCTCTTCCCTCGCAGTCCTGCAGGGCTTTGAGGTTCGGGTTTGCCTGCCTCCTGCTCCTCTTCCTGTTGACTAAAGTGAGACCCTCAGTTCCATGTCCCCACCATCCTAGCTTAGTCACCCCAGCTGTATTCAGTGCTCCAGGTCTGTGCTCTCATGAAACTGCCCCTGAGAGCACCAGCGTTCAACACACAGCACCGTGCGCACAGTGCCATGCTTATTTAAGGGGATCTGGCAGAGTTTCTGTCTAGTCACAGGCGTTTGCAGCTGTCCTCACTGATATGGGACACTTTCATCACATCAGAAAGAACCTTTTAGCTACTTCCCTGGTTGCTGGCTTCCTGTCTGGCCGGCTGCCCTAAGCAACTGCCCTCTACCTTTTATCTCCATGGATTTCTCTATTCCATTGCACTTAGAGTAGTCCAGCTGCTTTTCCTTTACACGCTTCAAGATTTGCCCATGTTGTCGCATGCATTAGCGCCATATTCCTTTTCAAGGATAAAGTAGTATTACACTGTCTGGCTTGGTCACTGCATTTTGCTTTTCTGTTGATGGATGTTTGAGCTGTTTCCAAATGTTGGTTATTATGAACATTGCAACAATTGTGTGTGTGTGTGTGTGTGTGTTTTGTGTAGGCATTCGTTTTTCTTGGGTATGTACCTAGGAGTGGACTGACTTTCAGCACAGTCGCTAGCTCGTCTTGAGCATTATTTAGGGCTCTATCGTTTGGCCCAGAGTTCTTGGGGGCTAACAGGGCCTCTTCATCACCCCAGTAACATGGTCCTCTAGCTTCCAGCTCTGCACAGGACAGGGGTGTGTGGCTGTGGGAAGGAGGCTCATTCTGACTCCAGCAGGAGTGACACAAGGGACAGAAAGCTCTTGAGGAGGGGGTGAACTCGGATCAACGGCCAGCAGGGAAGAGTACTAGGGCCTCATGAATCATGGAACTGCTAGCATCCAGTCTGCTCTCCAGGTCCTGAGCCTCTCTAAAGGAGGAGAGATGGGGAAGAGTCCTGATCCTCCCCCAGTCCAGCTGTCACTCATTTCCAAAGCTTTCCCCAGGTGGGAAGCTGCCAAGATAATGGAAAGGTGCAGAGGAAAAAGAACCAAGGGCTTGGGAGATGCTAAGCTTGACATGATGGGCCCATGAGGGTCTCCTCTAGATTGTGTGTGTGTATCCACGAAATGGGGAGGCCTATGTGCAATGCATGTATTGCTTATAACATGGAGAGGGTCTTGAAATGTGTGATGGACAGGTTTAGGTATGAATTGTATGGTGTCATATTTAATCCACAGGGCACTTGCATATCATGCATATGGGGTTTTCCTACGAGTGTAATACATTCATTTTCATTTCTAAACTGCAATTCTTGAAGGCTGCTCATGAGTCCACTTAGCCGTATCATAACCCATACCAAGCAGGAGACATTTTGATTCCTAGAGTGTGAACAGAGTCAGTTTATTGGAAACAGTCAGCTCAGAGACTCCTCAAAGATTGAACTCCAGGTGGGCAGGCTTTGTAGGTCAGCCTAGCACCTCTCTCTCTCAGACCCTGAACACCAAATGACTGGGACAGCTACATGGCACCATGTGGGTGAACCATATTCCTATTTGACTCAAGGCCCAAAGCTAGAGGTACTAAATGAGAGGGGCAGGAAGCAGTGGCTATGCACAGAGGTGGACAGGGCTGGGGCTTGGGTCCTTAGCCACGGCCTCTTCACTGTCCGAGCAGCTTCTATGCACACGCTGTCACCCTTGTTTTGAGCATGTCTCGCCATCAGCTGCCAATGAGAGCTACATATATTTTTCAGTTGGAGTCCAACATACTCTATCCAAAGATCATTCTTGAGCCGCAGTACGGGGAGGCTACCAGCAGCGTTCAGTAGCCCAGGAACTCTAATTATGGACCTTGGTTTTGGAATTCAGAATGGGATTTGGGGAATCTCCTTTTGATTTTTTTTTTATATAATAGTGCATGCTTCGGGTGGGTGCTGTAAGTTAAATTTTCTTAGGTCTTTGAGAGCCTGAGAGAAGGGAGATAGGAAGGCTTGGGTAGGGGTGGGCAGGGTCGGGCGGCTGTGTGGGGAAAGCAGCAGGGAGCCTTCTACAAAATAAGCTGTAATGTGCCCAACGAACCATCTCACCTGGGGGAGAAGTGCTTAGACTATTGTCGTTCTCTTGACCATTGCAACTTCAGCTGACAGAGGGAACGCGGCCTCTCACTGCTCCCCACCCATGCTGGGTCCAGCTTGGGGTCTGCACCCAGGAATCTGAAATGTAGCTTTGAAGATTATAGTGGAGTGAGCGTGGCTCAGCTCCCAGGACTATTCTAGGGCAATGTGAAGCTGGTGTGGGAAGGGAGGGTTTGGGGAGATTCTCGTCTTCAGCCCTGTGGAGATGTTCAGGGTCTCCAGACTGAGCAGTGCTAACACTAACGGCTGCATGGGTTGCTACCTGCCCCCATCTTTGTGCTGGAGCTCCGCCCACTTCCACAACCCATGATCCCTTGGGGTTCACAGGGGATGTAGAGTTCACCAGTGCCCACCACGCTGCAGCCCCCATTGTTCCTGAGGACACCCATGGTTCCTGTGCTGTATTCAGTCCTCAGCATGGGTGTGCCCACCACACATGGCTCGTAGAGAATGGCACCTTTGGAGCTGCTGACCGCTGTGGGGACAGGAAGACATGCTCAGGGTCCCACCCTGGACTAGCATTAGCCCCACCTCCAAGGACAGCCATTTCAGCAGCTGACTTCCCTGTCTCCCTTCCAATCACGCCCAGTGCTTGAAGCCTCCCATACATTCACCCCTTCTTTCCCTGGAGCCTGTTGGAGCCAGGCCTAATGCCTGATTCCCCTCTCAGACTCTCCTGGATCCTTGTGCCTCTCTCCTTGACCCTGAGGCTAACCCTCCAGCAAAGGATCCTGTCTTGGAGGTGGTGACCTGGGCTGGGCCCCTGGACAGCCCTGCTGGGTTTTTCTCCACTTGCCCAGGATACAAAGCAGGCAAGCTCTTCCCATGGGGGTGTGAGCGGCCCCAGAGGGCAGGGTGGAAGTGATGGGCTTCTACCTCACTTAATCAAATACCAAGACCCAGAATCCAGGATGTATGACTCAGCTACTTACATATGTTCACAGGCCCAATGCCTTCACACAACCTAGAGAGCAGAGGAAAGAAGTCAGGCACAGGCCTCACAGAAAACGCTCCCTCCGTTTGTCCTCCACTGTGTTGAGGAGGTGCGATGGTGGTCCCTGCTTTGTTTTCCTAGACTGTGGGATGGTAACACAGCAGCCACCCTGGGGAGGCAGGATAACAACCACCCTGATGCCTGTCCTCCCCTCAGCTCACCTGTGCTCCTCGCCCTCCAGCAGGCGCCTGTAGGTGGCGATCTCGATGTCCAGGCCCAGCTTGGAGTTCATCACCTCCTGGTACTCCTTGAGCAGGCAGGCCATGTCCTGCTTGGCCTTCTGTAGGGCCTCCTCCAGCCCTGCCAGCTTGCACTTGGCATCACTGAGGGCCGCCTCTCCCTGCTGCTCTGCCTGGGCAATGGCTCCCTCAAGTTTGCAGCGCTGGGGAGAGGGCACAGGAAGGTGTCACTGGCCTTAAACAGGCAGAGGAACACATGGCTATAACTGCAGGCCCTAGGATTGCACACCTGGCCCATCCTGGGAAAGAGGCTCTCCCTCTGGGGAGATCTGAGATTTACTGCAGCTAGGGGTGGGGTTGTGGCTAGAGATTTTAGTGCCTGGCTGTTTTTCAGTAGCCTAGGAGAATTGAGTAGGTCTAATTTTATGAACAACTTAGTCATGTTGGAGGTTAGGATCCCCAGGTTAGAGCCTGGGTTTGAAATCTATTTTCATGCTATTCCTCTGACAGCAGGCCAGCTGACTTTGTGGGTCTGCCCATGCTGTGGGTAGGCAGCTTTTAGAGAAGGGCTTGCTTCCTGTGAAACAAGGTGACTTCAGCCCTGCTCACCGGCAATGTTTGTCCTGCCCTGCAGGGCCCAGCAGGCAAGTGGGCCTCTAGAGGCTTCTCCCAGCCTCAGGGGTTTGGGTCACCTGGCCTTTGACTGCTTCAATGTCCTGCTGCAGCCGCTGGATCAGCTTGTTCATTTCTAGGATCTCGTTCTTGCGGTTGCGTAGGTTGTCACAGTGGTTCCCAGCTGTCAGTCTCAGCTCCTCATACTGCCGGGACAGAGAGGTGAGACCCCAGGCCCTCATTGTGGCGTCTCTTGGTCCCTTCCTCACTGTCCCCAGCTTCTTCTCCAGGGCTTCTACGCCCACACGTATCCCATACCCATCTTGCTTTCCATTACTTTTCTGGTTCTCTCACCAGTGTTGGGGCCGCTTCTTATTCCTAAGTCATGCAGCCCCGAGTCTCTGTCTCCTAAGCTCCCAGATCCCTTCTTTTGTATCTGCCCCAGAACCTGAGCTTTCCTGAGGGCCATTTCCATTTTCCATGTCCCTCTGGACATTGAAAGGATTGCATGTTCAGCCTAGAGTTGAACAGTCAAAATAAAATGTTGTGTCTTGCTTTGGCTAAGAATAAACAAACAAGCAAGCAAGCAAATGAACAACAACAACAAAAACCAGAAATCAGGTTCAAAGTGAAACAAATTCTTTTAAGTTAGCTGCCCTTCCCCTGCTTTCTGCTTATGGGCATCACATTTCCACCGAGAACAGGTCAGGTGTCCACGCTCCTGCTTTTCCAGATGCCATCTCCTGCCCCTCTCAACAGCTGTGGAAACCTGCTGTTTGTCCCTGGAAACTACTGAGTGTTCCCATGGGGCTGGGTGTCGCTGGTCCTGTCTTTCCCAACAGGACCTTAGATTCCTTCAGACAGGGACAGCCTGGTGTCACCTCTTCCCCCACTACCCCATTTAAAGCTGCATTCCTCAGCACCCCTGTGTGTCATCCTCCCTACCCACTCATGGCTATGTTGTATGTTACCACCTGACAGACACTCTGGTGCTCTGTCCTGTTTATTCCTGGCCTTTGACTCTGCCTCTAAGAAGGAAAACGACAGGAAGGCAGGCCTGGGGACCACCCCAGTCCCTCCTGTATCTGCAGCTCTGTGCTCTGTGCTTGGCCCATGAGAAACGCTCTGTGAGCGGTTGCTGAGACAGTAGGTGAACACGCACAGGCTGTATTACAGACGAGGCATTGAGGGTGAGATGACAGGATTGCAAATCCAGCTGCCCAGGAGCTCTCCTTACCCTCCCAGCAAGCCCCTAATTACTAAGTCTGGGACACTCTTAATCACCATTTCTGTACCACCAGTAACACCCAGGCCAGCGGCCTCCGCCTACACTGTGAAGCTCGGGACCTTTCTTTGCCATCAACACCAATTATACTGATTGCATGCTGCTTAGAGGGCCACTCTAGAGTCTCCATACAAACAGAGCTGGGGACCTGGCACCCTAGTGACAGGGCTGGTCTGTCTGTGGGGTTCCTCTGCTCTGCAAACACCTGACCTGGCAGAAACAGAGCTTGGGTCTATGGGGTTCCTTGGTGCTGTGGAACCAGTGGTCCAGACTTGTTAAATCTTTATCTTGGGGCACAGAGCACTGGGACCCTCTCTTCTGCTTCTCCCCTTTCCCTGCTTTTGCCTCCTCCTCTGCTCTGATGCCTCTCCCCGGCCCTGCCCCCTCTGCACCCAGCCTCACCCGGCATTGGTACCAGGCCTCTGCCTCTGCTTTGCTGCGACTGGCGATGTCGTCGTACTGGGCCTTGATCTCAGCAATGATGCCGTCCACGTCCAGTTCTCGGCTGTTGTCCATCTTCACGATGACTGAGGTCTCAGAGATCTGGGACTGCAGCAAGCTGATCTCCTGAGGAGGCCAGGCAAGAACGAGCACTGAGGCTCCAGCCATAACAGGAGCCTGCTTGGGCCTCCTGAGACTTGTAACTTTTCTTCCTGGCCCACAGTTCCCTGTCTGCTCTTTGTCCTTGTCCCCTTTGTCTCTGTGGCGACCCAGAATTTCTCCAGGGGCAAACTGACAACCACCGATATGACTTTGGGGAGTCTCAGTCCCTGAGTTTGTGAGATGTCCCTTTGGAACTTGCCTTGGCACTCCTGCCCACCTAGTCCCTCTGCAACTGGCCTGATAGGTCACCCGGAAGACTGAGTGACCGACAGTACCTCCTCAAACAGGGTTTTCAGGAACTCAATTTCATGTTCGAGAGCCTCCAAGTTGGTTTCCAGGTCAGCTTTCACCAGGAAGGCTGTGTCCACGTCCTGTAACACAGTGGAAGAGCCATGACCTGGGTCAGTGTGTGCATAGTCATGCCCAGCACCAGCCCCTAGGCAAGCTGATGACAGGGGCAGCTTTGGGCCCAGGGCTCTTCTCCGAGCCCAGGTAGAGGCAAAAGGAGATGGGGCCAAGGGTAGGAGGAAAGGCCGGGGCCTGACCCCCAGGGAGGATGTGTGGAAACCAGATCAATCCCTGTTTCTATGTGGGGCACGGCTGCATGGGGGTGGATGTGGCAGGAGCAGGGCCAGAGGCTCCCCAGAGCTCTATTGCAGAGAGGTCTGGAGACGCCAAGTTCCCAGTTGAGGAACTGGGCAGTTGGCTCTCTGCCTGGGTTTGAATCACTGTTTGTCTTCTTACTTGGCATTAGCCACGTGGGCAGACAGTTGCTTGTGCAGGTGGATGCCCTGCCATTCCCCAGCTCTGACCCATGTGAACTGGGGGAGGATGTGTGGAGACCAGGTCAGTCCCTGTTTCTATGTAGGTGGAGCTGATTGGGGTGTCAGGCTCTCTTTCTTCCCGGAGTCAACATAAGAGACCAAGGAGAGGACTTATTTGTGGTGGAGGGCTCGGAACATTGTGGACACAGTCTAGGGCTGGTATCCAGGACCTTTGCTTCCCTAAGCACCACCTCACCTTCTTCAAGGTGACAAACTCATTCTCAGCACAGGGGCGCAGCGACAGTTCCTCTTCATACCTATAAGAGGGGGCATTGCTTTGGTTAAGGCCTCTGAGGGGGTGAGGGCTCTGGCTGTGCCTGTGGGCTGATGCTGCAGCCCTCTCTCTAGAGATCTCTGGAGACAGACACTTGTCACCAGAACATCTCATAGTTACTGTCAGCCTACCCTTTCCCACTGCCAGTAGCCTGTGTCTGTGATGGCTAGCCCCCTGGGGTCCTCAAGGCTACTTCACTCTCTTGTTGTGGAGGAAGTCCCCTTATCTAACCATTTCCTTTGGAATGGGAGAAAGGTCATGCTACTGGCATGTCATCTTTCTCAAGCTGTTCAGAGGTGGCTGTTGTTCCAGGGAGATTCCCAGCTGACCCTGTGCCTCTTCCATGCCTGCAGGGTAAGTCTGCTCCCACATGAAGCTCAGTGGTAGAGGTAGCAATTACCTACTTACCAGAGCACAGAAACAGCTTAAGTGTACCCCCCATTCCCTGGGGGGCTCCTCAGCCCACACACTATACCCAAGGCAGAGGGAATGGAAGCCGGGGTTCAGTGGCTAGAATGACTGACGAACAGTGTCAGTCCGTAGAAATGTCCCTGTGTTCCTGACGCCCATCTCTCTTTGGTCCAGCGGAGCTCTGCCCAGCTTTGACAAGGAGCTCTGGAGCTACTGCCCAAGTTCGAATCCTCACTCTGTCTCTCTCTAGACATAACCAAACTGGTGGATGATGGCTTCTGTGGGCCTCATTATTCACGGGGGTATCCCCAGTAGAACAGGGTAACCCAGGCCTGCCTCAAAGGGCCCTTGTGAGTTGGTGACACCTGTTATATCTCATGACAAAGCACTGGCTAGGACAAGTGTTGTATAAGTTTGCCACTGAGGTTGGTGTGCCAGAAGGACCTCATATTTAAAACCCAAAGATCTCATTTTGAGCTGCAAACCAGCCTAAGCTTGCCTGGCCATGTACTTCTCAAGAAGGTTTTGCCCTCTATGCCCAGTTTCTGCCCACTCCCACAACCTGCCTGTCTGTCACCTGCTCCTCCTTCCCTTCAGTTTTTAAAGTCACTCTGGCTTCTATTTTAATTAATTAAAAGATTTTTTGAGACAGTGTTACTCTGTAACCCTTGAACTCAGGCTGGCCTAGAACTCACAATCTTCCTGCCTCAGTCTCCTGAGAGCTGGTATCAGGTTTTAGGTCTTATAGAAGAAGGAGCCTACTGGAAGAAAACTTTTCCGTCAAGGTCATGGTCTAATGGTGCCTCCTTCAAATGCTTCCTACACTCCTGCCCCCATCCATTCTCTCTTCTGATATTCTTCATGGTACCCATGCAAAACTGAGTGTAAAGGCTGTCAGTGCTGTGAGGTAGGGGTTGGCATCACTTCCCAGCACAGTTCCTGTCACCAAGAAGACCCACGGTTGACACTTAACAGTCACGGCTGACTCCATTGGCATATCTAGATTTCTTGTACCATTTCTCCTCAATGGGAACACTTTCTCCTATCCCAAGCCCCATACATTCCCATGAGGCTCTGGGCAGACCCACCCATAACCTTCCAGGGGACAAGTTCTCTGGTGTTTTCCTTGCCTGCCAGCCAATTCCTTAACATCAGCCACGTACTTCACACTGAGAGGGAGGCTCAAAGTCTGTCCTGTGGAGAGTGGATGGGATGGGACAGCCAACAGAAACCCACAGTCTTCTTGGGGAGGACAGGGAAGTCAGAAGTCAGGGGAGAGAAAACATGAGCTTTGATGGCTGGATGGGAGTCGGGGAAATCCTGAGAAGAGGCTCATCAAATGGAGGGAAGAGAAGCCACAAAATCCTGGAGGAAAGGGCCCCAGGGATGGCTGGTTCTCAGTGTGCAGGGATTGGTGAACAGAATATTGAATAGAAATGTAGCTGCAGAGACAAGGTCCATAAGTGGCAGGTGACCCCGCTCAAGCTGGGTGGAGGGAAGGAAGATGGAGCAAAGACACACACTTCAGGGCTTCCGCTGTGGGTAATAATTTGGATGCTCTGTGCTACTTAATTGTTTTGCTGCCGAGTTTCCTGTTTTGCAGATGGGGAAACTGAAGTCTAAGCTGTTTCTGCAGCTTGCTCTAGTCCCTTTCTAGGGGGAGGGCAGAGACCACTTACTTTTTCTTGTAACCCTCCAGTGCATCCTGGAGGCTGCAGAGCTCAGCCTCTAGTCTCCCATGGTCCCCGGACACACAGTCCAGCTGTCGCCTCAGGGCGCAGATGTAGCCCTCAAAGAGTGGTTCCATGTTGCTTTGGCAGCTCCTCTGCTGCTGCATAAAGTTCCACTTGGTCTCCAGCAGCTTGTTCTTCTGCTCCAGGAAGCGCACCTGCCCCAAGAATGGGTGTCATCATGCAGAAAAGACCTGGAGACCATGCTTTGTAATCATCAGGGCTCTGCAGAGACTGACACCTAAAGGGAGCTAGCTTTCTGTCTCCTTTACTTTAGGGACTGGTGTAGGAGGGTCTGTTGTTTGTATATTGCCCTCATTGGTTAAATAAAGAAAACTGCCTTGGCCTTTTGGTAGGACAGCCCTTAGGTGGGCGGAGTAGACAGAAGGGAATGCTGTGAGAGAGAAGGCAGTGGAGCAGATGCCATACTTCTCCAGCACAAGATGGACACTGGTTAGACTCATGTCGGTAAGCCACAACTCAAGTGGCAATACACATTAATGGAGATGGGCTAAAATAATATGTGAGAGTTAGCCAATAAGGGGCTGGAGATAATGGGCCAGGCAGTATTTAAATGAATACAGTTTCCATGTAATTATTTCGGGTATAAGCTAGCCAGGCACCGGGCGGCGGGAGCTGGGTGGCCGCTGGGACCAAAAGAAGGCCCGCACGCCCAATTACAACAAGGGACCTTAGCGGACTCTCACCTTCCCCTCAGTGGTCCATGATGGTGTGGAAGGAGTGTTGTCTCACAGGCCTGCACAGCCCACATGCAGCTCTCTGGCTGGCCATTTGGTAATTGCATGGACCATGCCGCCTCCTCTGTGAGCCTCTCCTTGCCATAAGCACACTCACATGAAGCCTGAGCCCAAGGTCCCTCAGCACAGGTCAAGGGTTGTGACCTAACACTGCTGACTTTTTCTGTCTCTGCGGCTTCACTTTATGTGGCTGCATCTGAAGGAAGCCTGAGTTCCAGTAATGCAGGCAGCTGTGGGCCACCTCTTCCATCTTTGTGGGTTGGAATTAAGATTGGAAGCATCTGAGTGAGTTGCTCTGGTCCCTGGCCAGTCCTGGGCACACAGAGCGTGGGCTGCAGTTCTGGTATGGGGAAGGGCTGCTGCTCTGCTCTGGACCAGTAGTCACATCAGCAGGAGGCTGGTAACCTTGCAGAGGCTCCCAGGTGGGGCTTCCCTCTGTGACATGTTCATAGCCAGAACTTAACAGGCTTTAAGAGAAAAACAGGGAGCCAGGTGGTGGTGGCGCGTGCCTTTAATTCCAGCACTTGGGAGGTAGAGACAAGCAGATCTCTGTGCATTTGAGGCCGGCCTGATCTACAGAGCGAGTTCCAGGACGGCTCCAAAGGTACAGAGAAACCCTGTCTCCAAAAACAAATCAAAACAAAAAAGAGTAAAACAGGGTTAGTGGACCAGTTCCTTTCATTCATTTACAAGTGTGTGTGTGTGTGTGTGTGTGTGTGTGTGTGTGTATGTGCGTGCACGTGCTCATGTGCACATGTGCGTGTAGATGCCTGAGAGCATATAAATGTCACAGCATACACATGGAAGTCGTTGGACAACTTGTGGCAGTCAGTTCTCTCCCTCCACCATATTGCTTCTGGGAATCTAGCTCAGGGCGTCAGGCTTGGCAGCAACTGACTTTACCCTTTGCTCCATCACTGGCCTATGTTTTCTTGGGGGTGGGGTAGACCTAGGGCTTCTGACTTTGACTCAGGCTTGTTTGCCCTAATCCTTGAGGTCTCCAGAAACAACAGCCTAGCCCTTGGCATGGATCCTGACTCCCTAGGGTGTGGGGACAAACCCAGGTGGCCTAGGGGAAGACAAGCCAGTTCAGTGCTCCTTAAGGTGACATTCTTCTTAGCGTGTCACTCTGCCTTGTAGCTTTTCAAAGCTTTGGTTTTGGGGCTGTCAAGTGCAGGACTTGGGTAACAGTCGCCTTGTGGCCTGAGCTTTGCTCCACCCCAGTGGTGGTGGGGGGGCGGCTTGGATTGCAGGTGGTTATGCACACAGGTAATCCCACGTACTTGGCAGATAGAGGTGGGAGGAATGCTGCAAGTTTGAATCTAGTCTGGACTGAGAAGCAGGAATTTCCAGTGACAAGCAGTCTTGGAATGCCTAAAGACCCATGGACAAACGGCCTGTCTCTCGGATGCGCTTGGCAGCAGCTTGCCTCACCCCAACCTGCTGCCCCTACCTTGTTGATGAAGGATGCGAATCTGTTATTGAGGCATTTGATCTGCTCCTTCTCATCCCTCTTCACCCTTTGCACCGTGGGGTCGATCTCCAGCTCCAGGGGGACCAGCAGGCTTTCGTTGACGGTGACAGGGGTGATGCACATGGGAGGTGTGCAGGCAGCTCCCGCTCGGTACCCAAAGCCCGGCATGCCACATCTGGAGGCCACGCGTGGCCTCCCAAAGCCCACATTGCACAGGCTCCGAGATCCAAGGCAGCCCAGGGCTCGGAGGCCGCCAGCACCCCCAGGCCGGCAGGGCCCCTTGCTCACTTCGTAGTGGGTGACCATCCGGGGCATGATGGCTGAGCATGAGCTGAAACTGCGGCTGCCACATCTGGAGCTCAGCTGGAAATTTCGGCATGACATGGCTGGAGAGGCAGAGATGGATCCCTGGAGAGGAGAACGGGGCAGGACTGGCCAAACGGTGGCTCAGCTTTTCCCCTTTTATCTGGTGGGGGCTGGGAGACTGGACTGGTTCAAACCCCTAATCACTACTAAATCAGGTTTATGAGCTTGGGATATTGGCAGCTATTAGGTACACATTGCATAATTAGGGTAGCAAAGAGCAAGAAGGAGCCCCAGTGGTCAAAGCTGGGGGGTGGGAGTCCCATAAAAATTCTATTTGTCCTTCTTCCTTGTTTATGGAGTTGATGAAAGGGGCCAACCAGGCACTTATGGATGTCGTATGCAGTGGCTCAGCCTCTGGGAAAGAAGAGTGGGACTTGGGTTGTTCATAGAAGGGGATTTCCCTGAGGTAGGGCAGGCCAGATGCTCTGAAGACCATCAGAGGGTTGTATCAGTGTCTTCCTCTGGATTCTGCACTCTCTGTCTGGGATTGGACCCCATTCTCTCTATCCTTCCTGTGGTCTTGGCTCCAGAGGAGAAAGCCTGGGTTCAGAGCCCTGACCCAGCATGCTTTGTGTTTCTTGTCACCTATAGATCGGCAGACTAAAATGTAAAACTGTCTTGGGCCTTGGGGATTCATATCTAATTGGGCCGTTTCAAGCTGCCCTCTTAGCTTTGGGTCTAAGTTGGGAGGCAAGTGGTAGAGTGGGATGGGGTGTTCGGACATGGGTGGGGACTTTTCCTGCTGGAAGGCCCAGGAAATGGTGTGAGGGATGATGGTACCGAGAGAGCAAACTGATCTGGGCATGGGTAGTGGGCTGAGCCATGAGGAGAGGGCTTGCTGGAGCCGTGTGGATGCCACAAAGCCACAGGCCTCCCACTGTGTCCAACAGATGATGGTCTCAGTAGCCATGCTCAGCTCCTGGAACCCCGGGGCTCAGGAGCAGAGGGTAGGTCGTTCATAGTTGTAGTGTGGGAATCACCTGTTCCCAGAGTTCACAGCACTAAGGTTGCCGCTTGGTGTAAGATGCAATACACTGAAGGCCTAGGGTGCTCAGTGGCATTTTATTGAAGCAGTCTAGGAAAAAGGCATTCAGAAGAGGAGTGAGCAGCTTGGGAGGTTCGGCTGTGACTCCTTTACATACAGCACAGCAGCGGATAGCCTAATTGCTTTTGGGAAATATTTTGGTCTTGAGCTCATAACAGATATCTGAGGGCCCACAATTCTTCAGATGAAACCACTGTGAAGACCAGCTTCTAAACCCTCCACGCAGCTCCTTTCCTATTTCCTCACACTTTCCCTCTGCTCCCTGTGTCCCTGTGCCCCGGAGCAAGAGAAAGCAGCAAAGATCTGCCTTTCTCCTCCAGCTTCCTGCCTGGCTCTGCCCTGAGTGCTTAGGAAGCCAGGGTGAGGGGGTGGACGATCCTTCCAACTCAGAGTCACCTCAGAGGCTGGGAAGCACACAGTGAAAGGTAACTTTGGGCCACCAAGGTCAAGTTCCCATGGAGGACTGAGTAAGAAAAACCCCTTGAGATTGTAGAGCCCAAGCAGGTGGAGGAGGACTTCTTGAAACCAGAGGACTTCTGCAACCCCTGCGCTTAGGGGCAAAGGCCTGGCCTAGAGCAGTTGGGTCAGTGTGGGTAAGGGAGGACTTTGAGATGATCCCTGGGAGGCCTTCTTGGAGACAGAAGATGGACAAGGTGACCTAAAACTCACAGGCCACTTGGTGTCAGTGTCTCTCGCTGGGGGTTGTGAGCATAACTAAGCATCAGGCCTTAGTGCCAGGAGCTGGGGGCTGGGGACAGTGGCAAGGCAGGTGGCACGTTAGCTCCTGTAACTCTTCTTGCTGGATGATGTCCTGGAGACCATCCGCATGCTTGAGCTGCTGCCACTCACACTGCGACCGCTGGTGGAGCTAAAACCGCCACTCCCACCGCCGCTCATGCAGAGGCCACTGCTACTGTAGCCACCTCTGCCGTAACTGCCGCCGCTCATGCAGAGGCCGCCACCCCCACTGTAGCCTGTGCCCCCGGAGGAAGAGACCACGGCTGAAAAAAAGAAGCCACGGGATACATTGTCAGATTGTCAGCTGTCAGTCGTCCCTCCCACGCTGATCTCCAGGCTGCCTCTCTCGCCAAGAAAACTCAGATGACAGACAGCTATCTCCCGAGGCAGCGGGAGGCAGGGTGAGCTCCACCCTGTGACTTTTGAAGCTCCCACAGTTGTGATGGTACTGGTCCCTCAAAGAGATACCACCATGGCCGTGACCTTCAGTGTAGAGATGAGCAGATGGAGGTGCAAAGCAGCACGTTCAAGGTCACTCCTGCCTGAGGACAGGTCTTAGGCTCCTAGGCTGCATTGTCCCTTTCTTTGTTAGGGCTCTCACACTAGATGGGACACAAGGCCTCAAATTTGGGAAGGGGATTTTGGACTTCATCAGGCCAGCTCCAGAGGCCACCTAGATGAGTCTCCCTGCCAAGTGCTGGAATCTCCTCAGCTTCATTTCTAGAGCTGCTAGTGTCTGCTCCAATACCTTGGCAACAGTGAACCCAGGCCCATGAGGGACAGTGTTCCCAGCCTGTCAGACACTTGAAGCTGTGGCCAGTCCTCGGGTCTGGGAGTCTGCTCTTCCTGTGAGACTTTTCCCGAAGTTTTCTCTAATGACCACAGGGTCTGGCTTTTCTGACCTGGCTGAGGTCCAGGGGCTCTCGTCTCCAGGACAATGACTCAGGATTGTCACATCACTGCCTAAGACAACAAGATCACCCCTTCTGGTCTCCTCCTGGATGTCCAGGCAAAGCTGAGATGTCTGCTTTACTTTCTCAGCCAATTTGCTTCAATCCTATGTATTAGGTCTTTAAGCTGCTCCATGTTTTTGCCAGAGTAGCTGAGGACTGGGGACTCTGGCTGCATGGGTAGTTCTGTCCTATTTAGGATCCTCTAGGGCTAGGCTAGACATTACAACCATCAAGGGGTTAAGGGTCCCCTGCAGCATTTGAGGACACTTTCCCAGAATGAGTAATAGTCCACAGACTCATTTCCCAGGGACAAAGAATGTTAAGCACTCTTAACACCAATAGGGAAAGAAACCAAAAAAAGAAGAGGGGCTAATGACATGTTTGCCTCAGTTGCTCATTTCCAAATCTTAGCGATGTTAGGGCCCCAATGCCACCTCTCCTCCCCAACCACTCTTCTATCTCTCCAAGCCATTTACTCACAGATGTTCACGGCACCAACACCTTCTCCAGTGAGCCTGTGGCAGATGGGAAGAGAGGTGTGTCATTGTTGAGGACTTAGAGAACTCCCAGTCCCTTGCATGTGAAGCCATCAATGCTGAGAACACACTGTGAGCCTGCCCTGTGTTTGACAAGGTTGGCATCCAGCTCATGAGCTCTAGAATCTAGCAAAAATACAGGAGGGGAATCCCAGAGGGAAATATAGATAGAAACCGGAAGTGAGACCCTGTGCCGAAGAGGTAGAATGGAGTGGTTAAAGTGTGGGACATCCCTGAGGCTGATGCCAAGGGCACTGTGTGTGTTATAAGTCTCAAGTCACAATGTCCCTGCTTAGGAGTTTGTGGTCACCTTTGTCTCACAGCCTTGACCCTAGCCCAGGCCCAGAAGCAGCTGTAGGAGGGAACCTCTGAAGGAACAGTGAATGCCACCTGTATCTGACCTTGACCTTTCTATCAGGGGCAGGGCGGTCAGTGGTCCACGAGGCCTCTGTAGTGTACTATTCTGTTCTGGTAGCATCTGTTTGGGCCATGGTGGGAGCTCACCTGCACTCCTCCCCCTCCAGCAGCTTGCGGTAAGTGGCGATCTCAATGTCTAGGGCCAGTTTGACGTTCATGAGCTCCTGGTACTCGCGCAGCTGCCGGGCCATGTCCTGCTTGGCCTTCTGCAGGGCCTCTTCTAGCTCTGCCAGCTTGTGCTTGGCATCTTTGAGAGCCAGCTCCCCACGCTGCTCGGCATCGGCGATGGAAGCCTGGAGTGTGGCACACTGCCCACAGGAGAAAGGAGCAGCTTGAGACACTGTTCACGGAGCACATGTGGGCTAGGTTAACTTCCCTGAAGCATGTCAGTGCCATGGAAGTCAGAGCACTGAGTCTGAGTGTAAGAGTGCTCTCAGTCCCCATGGATAATGTGGAGTTTTCTGGATGAGAAAATGGCTTTCTGAGGTCTTCTTCTGGGTCATAGGTAAGAATATAAAGCAAGGCTAGCTTGACCTTGTTGTGCTCCAGAGGAAAGGGCCTGTCTCAGGTGAGTGCTTCTCCATTCCTTCTCTGAGAGACTTCTCTCTGCACCAACTGAGGGAAGCCCCAGGCACTGTATAGTTTTATGTCAATTTAATACAAGCTAGAATTATCTGAAATGAGGGAACCTCAATTGAGAGAATGTCTCCATAATGTCTGGCTGTAGAGCATTTGCTTAATTAGTGATTGATGGTGGAGGGCTCAGCCCACTATGGGTGGTGGTCCTGGGTTCTACAAGAAAGCAAGCTGAGAAAGGCATGAGGAACAAGCCTGTAAGCAGCCTCCCCTGTGGCCTCGGCATCACCTCTGCCTCCAGGTTCCTGCCCTGAGTTCCGGTCTTGACTTCCTTTCGTGATGAGCTATGATGTGGAAGCAGAAGCTAAATAAACCCTTTAGTCCCTAAGGTGCCTCGGCCACAGTGTTTCACCACAGCACGAGACCCTGACTAGGACCGCACAGATCCAAGTCTTCCTGGATGCAGGGATTTGGACGGGATTGTCTTTGAGAGATCAGTCTTACCTGCTTCTTCAGGTTGTCAATCTCGGAACGCAGCCTCTGCATGGCCCTATTCAGTTCAGAGATCTCCATCTTAGTAGTGCGGAGGTCATCCCCATGCTGGCCGGCAGACCGCTGCAGCTCCTCATACTGGAGGAGAAGAGTTTTCAGGTGAGGGAGAGTCAGGCCCAAGGAAAGAGGGCTGGCCCTCCAGGCTTTCAGGGCACTGCTCAGAGGGTCAGGGCTGGAGCTCCCCAGAGCCCTCCAGGCCTTCAGTGTGCTGCTCAGAAGGTCCTGTGTTGTCTTGCTGTGCCCATTGAGTCCGCTCAATGGCATCAGTTTTGCTCTGGACTTGTTCTCCTTATCCACACCCTTCAGCAGCAGCCGGACAGCTGTGGCCATGCTGTTCCCTCTTCCTGCTCCTGGCCTCTCTCTTCTCTTTCCCTTCACTCCATGCATCTGACGCTCCCAGATCAGCACCACACACACACACACACACACACACACACACACACACACACACACACACACACACACACACACACGGGCGTACTTTCTGATAGAGATCCTCCTTCCATTCATTTGTCATGCTACCAGAGCGTACTGTCTCCTTGACTCCCAGAGCAGAGTGTCTATTCCAACTTAGGAGATGTCATTCTGTCATCCATACCAAGTCTCTGTCCTCAGAGCCTTGGTCCCCACCAGCTCCAGCTCTTTCTTTTGCATCCTCTGACCTCATCTAGAAGGCACTAGACCTTCATCTTGACCCCGCCCCCCTCCGATTGGCATGGTGACTGCAACTGACCACTTACACCCATTTCTCTGATATAAAGCCTTGGAGACTCTGCCTGACTATTCCTCTTGCTCCTGATAGTGTTGGCCCTGGGTGATGTTCAGAACACATGAAGTTCTCAGTGGAACTCAGACACTTTGGACCCCACTAGGCTGGGACACTGGAGAGGATAGACTCCTATCTTATTTGCTCATAAAGCTTTCAATCTCTGTGCCTGTTTAATTGGTTGGATCTTGGCACCTCACCTTGGTCTGGTACCAGGATTCAGCCTCTGCCCGACTGCGATTGGCAATGTCCTCATACTGGGCCTTGACCTCGGCAATGATGCTGTTTAGGTCCAGGCTGCGGTTGTTGTCCATGGACAGGACCACAGAGGTCTCAGAGATCTGAGCCTGAAGCTGAGCCAGCTCCTGTGAGGAGAGATAAGACAGGGCATTCATGTATGTGCATGTGTGTGTGCACATGTGTGCAGATGTGTATATGAGTGCATACATGTGCTTTGAGGTTGGCAATCCCTTGTGACAGGTTCTGGCACGGAGGGTCTTGCACTGTGGAGTGCGGCTCCTCTCTCAGCTCTGAATATTTAGGAGGCCACCGAGTCTACAGCTGCGCTTCAGCATCAGCACATCTGTACCTGACTGCAACACAGGTAACTCCAGCTAGAATTCTCCAGAAGCCACTCCCGTTGTCAAGGGAGTGTCAGAGTGTGGTCTCTCACTCTTTGAAGAGGCCCAGCCCTTCACACCCAATAGACTGTTGTTCCCTTAGGCACGAAGCTTGAGTCAGAAGGGACCAGGCACTGCTGAGTGCATCCTGTTCCTGACTGTCCTGTGCTATGCTCCTTAGGATGGGGCATTAAGATTAGCTAGAAACAGCAGAAAGGGCTCCGGAAAAAGGCCAAAAACCCAGGGTCTTGATTCAGCCTGTGGTGCTGCCCCTACCACCCACAAGAGAGTACCCTGGAGCTCCACAAAACACATCTTTAGGAGGGACAGGCAGTGGCCACACCTGGAGAGAAAGCACCTGCAGGCTCCATGATTGCTGCTGTATCAGTGTCATCAGTGGGGCTGGGCTGGGCTAGGGAGTGAGCCCATCAGTGGGGCTGGGCTGGGCTAGGCAGTGAGCCATAGGGCTCAGACAGTTCTGCAGGAATCCCCTGAGTTTGGTGACAGACAGATATGCTGTCTGCCCAACAGAACACAGTATTCTAACATGTTCTAATTATTTTAATTAGCCAAGGTTGAGTTTTTCACTTTTGGAAACTTTTTGCTACTCCCAAGAACCTCATTTTCCCCCTCAAAGAGTAGGATCTGCCCCATGAATCACAATCCACAGGTGGGATGAGGAGTGGAGAGGAAGGAGGTCAGCAAAGAGATGGCAGTTGTGTGCCGGGGGTGGGGTGGGTGGTGGGGTAAGGGTGGGTCCCAGCCTCCAGCCCTCCAGATGGGGCACCAGCGTCTCTCACCGCCTCATAGAAAGTTCTCAGGAAGTTGATCTCGTCCATCAAGGCATCCACCTTGGCCTCTAGCTCGACCTTGTTCATGTAGGCAGCATCCACATCCTGGGCACAGAACAGGAGGTCATTCTGGGTCCTACCCTCCCTGGGCCGACCAGCAGCCTCTGCTCCTCAGTGCCATGTGCAAGGGTGAGGATGCCCTATCCTGGGTCATGGGGCTCCCATTTCCTATGAGCTCTTCAGTACTCTCCCCAAAGACTGTATGGGCTCCCATCCTCGTGCTTCTGCCCATTCTGCCCCTTTCCCTTCTTCTCCTTGTTGCTACTCCATTTTTCCTTCAGTTTAATCCTTGGTGTTTTTCTTCCCTCTGCCAGTCTCAAAGCCAGACAGTCAGACCTCTGTCTGAGCCTCCTACAGCCCTGCCCAAAGATAGGCTCTGGAATCTGGATTCTGAGCTGAGGACCAGGCCCATTTGGCTTCTCCTTACCCCACATTGCACCGTGCAAAGAGAGAGGATGGCGCCGTGACTTATACAGCTGGGGGCTGGGAGTCCTGGATCCTGCCCTGCTGCTAATCACCTCTGTACAACACACTGAACATCCCAGGACCTCAGTGGCCTCGTGTTTAAGGTCAAATATGTCTCCAAGAAGACCGAGGATTCAGTGAAAGCTCTGCCTCCCCTAGGAACCTGCAGTCAGCGAAAATGCCTTTGTTGCTTACTTTTTTGAGTACTACAAACTCATTCTCTGCCGCTGTGCGTTTGTGGATTTCCTCTTCGTACCTGAGGAAAGGAGGAGAAGAGTGGGTGTTGGGAGAAGGGCTTGAGAGTGAGGTTGGAGAAGTCCTCCAGCACACCCTGCATTTCTTTCAGCTCAAGGTCATGGCAGGAGGGCACACTTGGAAAGCATCTTGCTGTAGTGTGGCTCCTTCATACATATGTGCCCCTGAACCCCACGTCAAATAGCCCTACTCCTGCCAAAAGAAAACTCCAGCTGAAAATGGCAGAGTAGAATCATGCCAGTTCCCGTAATGTGCTTTCATGTAACCTGGATCGCTAAAGAAGTATGCCCCTCCCCCACCCTTCTTCCTCTTTAGCCTGACTCCTGCCACCCTAGGCTGCTGCCACATCCCTCAATGTCTCAGTCACACTGAACCTATCCTGAGAGGTGGAATCTTCAGACTGTAAGACCCCTTCCCAGCCCCGGCTGTCTTGTTCTTCAATGTGGCTGCACTCGCTCTGGCACCCATGGCAACAGTACTCCCTGCCAACCATCATCTGAGAAGGGGGCTTCCCTTCCATTGCAGCGGCCCACTCCCCACCCAGGCTGCCTCAGCATCGGGATACCCCATGCCCTCTGCAGAAGCCAGCTGGGATTCATGGAATTATTCACTGTGACTGGGGAACCACGTGTATTCCTGGGAGAATCTTTCTCTTCTCTATTTCTGCAGTCTCCTGTGCAGGACTGGGTGAAAACACAATCCCTATAGATGAACACTTAGTTGAATAAAAGGGAGGGGTGGAGTCTGACTATAATTCTTAACTCTAGAGTAAGTGCACGGCCATCTCAGCGCTTGTGTTTCCTAGCTGCAGAAGTTAAAGGCTGTTACATATGGACAAGTCTTTGGACTCATACGGTCATTACCTCGTTAACTCCAGTCCTTCATCAAACCCTAACATTCTGGACCAAAGACCTCTGCTCATATTTTTAAACTTCTATGTCAATTTGATTCCATCTCATGCCCCAAATGTGTGTCCCATTCCCATCAGATGGGGCAGTTTTGGAGAACAGTGCACTCTCTTCCTTTTGCCTGACCGCCCCCCCCAGAGCCCCAGGGCAGGGCTCTGGAGCAGCTAGGCTGAGTATAGAACCCCCAGAACCCTAGGGCAGGGCTCTGGAGCAGCTAGGCTGAGTGCCGAACCCCCAGAGCCCCAGGGCAGGGCTCTGGAGCAGCTAGGCTGAGTGTCCACTCACTTGTTCTTGAAGTCCTCCACCACATCCTGCATACTCTTCAGCTCTGTCTCCAGCCTGCCCCGCTCTCCTCCCAGACACTCCAGCTGGCGCCTCAGGTTAGTGATGTAGGCTTCAAACATGGGCTCCAAGTTGGTCCTGGTGGTTTTGTGGTCTTGCAGCAGGCTCCATTTGGTCTCTAGGACTTTGTTCTGCTGTTCCAGGAACCGCACCTGTCCCGCCAAAGGTCAGAGATTGTGAGGGCTTCCTTGCTTCAGCCTCTCACATGGTCTGCAATGTGGGGTTCTCCCACTAGAGCAGGTGGTGGCTTCCACTGCTCCCCCGAGCTGCAAGGGGCCTGGATGCAGAGACCCACGTCAATGTTGGAACAGTGGGCTTGGGTGGCAAGTACTAGGTCCAGAGGGGCTGGGGGCCATCTGACACACCAACCGTGTTGAGAGTAATTTAGGAAAAGAGTAATTTAGGACTGAGCCCAAACTGATTCCTATTACAGTTGTGGGAGGCTGTGGCAGACAAGTCTACCATTCCTTTTCCTTTCTGGGAAGATTTCTTAGGATCTGGAACTTGGACTCCACTGCCTGTGCCCTTTATAAATGTTAGTGTGGACCACTCCGGAGCCACACTAAGGGAACCTGGGCACAGTCCTAGCCACACCTCTCACTAGTTCTTGAGCAATCACCTCCCTTGAGCTGCTTGTTGAGTCCCTTGCAGTCTTGAGCTGTTATTTGGGTTCCTGGACTCAGTTCCATCTGATCCTGATTTCCTTCAACCTGAAGTCCTTCCACTGGGAGGGACTGGAATGCCACTTAGTCTCCAAAAATATAAGAACAATACCTCCTTGACTTCAGAGGCAGCAATGTCGCCACAGAGGTCTTTAACAACTGTGTCTTTCTTTCCCTTGCCTCCCACTGTGGGAGAGAGCATGCCCTGGTCCCCAGTCCTTCCCAGGTCCACCCACTATTCCCACACCCTCTCTAGACAAACCAGAAAAAAGAAAAGCCCAGGATCTATCTCCCCTTTTTAGCCAGGTTCCCAGAAGTCACACCCCTGTTGAGATAACCCAGGCCAGGTGGCAAAGCTTAAGGGCTGGTGCCTGAGCAGCATCCTTGGTTGAGTCTGTCCACCCAACGATCTGCTCCCCACGACGACGCATTCATAATGCAACAAAGCCACAAAGGAACCCGAGAGTCCATCTGTTCCACCCCACAGGAACAGAGGGGAGAGGAAACTCTTCCCTAAGTGGAGTCCAAAGCGGGGCCTAAGCTGGACGGCTCTGTACTTCACATCCTCCATCCTCCCAGAGACACAGCCTGACTGGACCAGGGCTGTGACTACGCTCTTTCCCAGCTGAGGCATGAGATGGTGCATAATGGCGTTGTGTCCCGAAAGGCTCTCTCGCAGAGTTGGGGACTTCTAGGACTGTTGGGACTCAGGCTGAAGTCACACGTGCCATCTCAGTGCCCTTCACTGTCTATTCCTCTTCCTAGACATATGCTATCACCAAGGTGTGTCAGCAGAGAAACACCTCTGCCTTGGGAGGACACTAGAGTTAGTTACCTGGGAGAATGAAGGGGGCCCAACACGCTTCCACACACCCTTAGCCTTTGTTTGTTCTATTACCACCTTCCCTCCAAACCGTCTAGCTGAGCTCGTGCTCGCTGACCATCAGAGTGGCAATGCCTTCGTCGTGGGTCTGAGAGCTCTCACGCTGGATGGAGATGGGTACTTTCTGCTCCTTCCCTATCAGCAGACTGCCTAGGCCCTGGGTGCATGGGTCCTGGGAAGCCCCAGGTGACCTCAGGAAAACCCAGACCGCGAGTTCAGATGGCAGCCGCTTCAGCGGTGGAGCCCCCGCTTGCTCCTCACCTTGTCTATGAAGGAGGCGAACTTGTTGTTGAGGCTTTTGATCTGCTCCTTCTCCTCCTTTCGAACCCGCTGGAGAGACGGATCGATTTCCAGGTGCAGCGGGGTAAGGAGACTCTGGTTGACAGTCACTTCATGGATGCCTCCAGCTCCAGGGGCCATCCCACCTCCAAATCCATACCCACCATAGGCTCCCCCAGCTCTGTACCCTATGCCGCTGACACCTAGCCCACAGGCAGCACCTCCAAAGCTGGCCTGGCTGGAGCGGTAGCCCCCACTGATGGAGATTCTCTTGTTACCCCCAAAACTGTGTAGGCTTCTTGTCCCAAAACCACCCCCGAAGCCGCCTCCAAAACTCTTCCCGCTCTGGGACATGGAGACAGAGCTGAAACCGGGACGACAGCCAGGCATCAGGCTGGCTGAGGAGGCACTGAAGTTCCGTGTGCCCCCAGATTTGATGGTCACAGAGGAACGCTGGGTCATGGTGGAAGTTGGTGTCAAAGGGCAGCAAAGGCAAGAGTGAAGAGTCTTTAGATTCTGGCTCACCTGGACTCACCTTGAGTTTTATCCCTTTCAAGAGCTGGGCTTGGCCAGAGCAGATCAAAGACCCCTCTGTTGTGTTCACCACAATGGCATGTCTGGCCAGAGTCCATCCTCCTGCCCGCTAATCACCGTGGGGAACTCCCTTTCCTGGGCAGGAGCGGGCCTGGGGAGTCCAGCCTGAGGCAAGCCTGGCCTCAGAGCGCCCCGCCTGCCAAAGTTCTCAGTCACACACTCTGGACACCCCTCATCCCCACCACTTGCTTCCACCGTAGCTTTCTCCTCCATGCCTAACTCCCAGACTCTGGACCCCAAACTGTGCTCATCCCACCATTGATGAGTGGGTGCCATGCTTTGTGGCAGGCCTACCATAAACATTATTACATTTTATTTTAGTAACTTTGAGAAAATGGATGGTAAGTCGCTGCCAACAGTTGTTGAGCAGTGTCACCAAGCTGAGCCCCACCTTCCACCTTTCAACATGGCTGTTCTTGCCCTTGGTTCCTACCTGCACCTTTGGCACACAAGCCATACAGCTAGGGAATGCTGGGACAAGACTAGAACCCATGCTGGCTGGGCTACATGCCCAGAATCCCTGAACTTCTCAAAGCTAGGGAAAATGGGGTGTCTTGTCCTTCCTAAAGAGCAGTCAGAGGTCACCCCAAATACCTGCCCTCAGCCATTGTCTTCCTTGGTCTTAGAGAATTTAATAATTGTCTCAGTCTTTTCTCTCTATCTGAAACCTTTACCCTCTTAACCATTCTAGATGGTGGTCCCTTATTTCATATTCCTCTCTCCTGACTCCTTCGTCACTGGACTCCTTTCCTAGCATAAATGGTTTCCACAGCTCTGGTTGGCAGCTTCTATCAGTTCTGCAATGAATCCCAAGGGTCGAGTCCACCATGTCTAAACAAACTTGAGCCCCACTCAGGATTAGTCCCCCATAGTCTTGAGAGGAGGGGACCAGGAGACTGTAACCTCAGGAATGTGCTGCCGCTTCCTGGGCGTCTTCCCGCTGCCTGCGATTACAGGCTCATTGGCCTGGCCTCGGGGCTGACTTCTAAGTCCTCTCCTGCCCTGTCATTTCGCTGCTCAGGGCTGCGAGTTTGAAGCTGTTGGGGAACAATCGGCTCCTTTGCCGGCCAGTGCCTTGACCACCCATCCTACGTCAGTGCCTCTGAAGAACACAGGCTGATGCGGGGAGGGGCTAGCCCCGCCCTGATGACATACTGAGGAGAAGTCTGGGCAAGGCTTCTGCCCAGGGGTTGGGACTTCCCGAACAAGCATCCCAGAGAAAATTGAGAGGAAGGCTGTTGGCTGCTGTCATCCCCATACTCCCCCCTCAGCACCTTAGGAAGCTGTTGTGTCCTGAGTACCGCTTGTGTGGAACCCCGCCTGGGGGCTGCCTGAGAGTCAGAATTGCCCTGGGCTCATCACACAGAGGGCTGAGCCAAACACGTGACACATGCATTTAATAGGCATTCCGGAAAGAGACAGAGGAGCCTGGCTCTAGCTGGCAGTTATAAGCAGCCAGAGAAGGACAAGACAGCCTGGTGTTGAGGTGGCCAACACAGACCCCCCCATTGCTCAGCTGGAGGAAAGGGACAGGTGACGCTGAAGGGGCACTTGCAGATCCATTGATTGTGAACCTTGGAAGAGAGTGGGCTTTGGTTTTGTATGTCTGGCACTAATAAGTACCAGGAGCAGCTTGGGGACTGTCAGGAGGTTGCCATAGGCCAGGGGATGGGTTTAGCCAGAAGGCCAGGATCCCTGGTAGCACAGGGGGCCTCTGTGAAGAGGATATGGGAGAAGGGCCCAGGCATCCAGTTGGGAGTGCGAGGAGGCTTCGCGGTAGCGGCAAGGGAGACCGCAGGCTGGCCGCCTTAGTGCTTGTAACTTTTCCTGCTGGATGATGTGGTGGAAATGAACTTGACGCTGGAGCCACTGCCCACTGGGCCACGGCTGCTACTGGTGGTGAAACCAGAGCCTCCGAGACCTGTACCCAGGCTGTGCCCACCGCTGGTGGTAAAGGAGTAGCCACTGTTCCCAGCAAGACCCAGGCTTCCACCTCCAATATTGCTGCCACCACCGTAGCCACTGGAAACTGTTGAAGTGACCACAGCTGTGGAGAAGAGGGGACAGAATCAGAATTGCAGGCAGGAGAAAAGGCACCTGATGTCAGAGCCTGTGCCATGGAGTGTCTGTGGCCCAGATGGGTGGTCTCACAGACATCTCCTGCTTGCTCTGTGAGATGCTGCCTTAGACCTCCACCTCTGCTGCTCTGAGCTGTCTTCTTTCTCCAGACTCTCTCTACTGCACAGCGCTTCTCTGTAGGCGTCTCCAGGAAGGCGCCCCCCTGTCCCCTCTGCTGTACTACCGCTGTTGCTGTCTTTGGATTTGACTCTGGTATCTTCTTCCTTCTGGAAGCTCATAAGAATACACATGTCCCTCCCCTGGTGTCCCCCCTGGTGTGGCACTCTAAACACAGATGGTGGCTGTCCTGTAAAGCCCAGGGCTGTCCTGCAGCAACGCCCTGTAGAGCCGAGACCAGCAGCCGGCTCTCCGGGCTTCTCAGAGGGGCAGGACTGCCTCACTGTCCTGGTTTGGCACTAGTGTAAAGGGTTCTCTCCAAAGGACCCAGGCAAAACTGTCCACATCAGATGCTCATCTCTGAGCTCTTGAAACTAGACTTGTAGCCCCATGGAA
The DNA here is from genome assembly GCA_004026605.1 of Ondatra zibethicus. Taxonomy (NCBI): domain Eukaryota; kingdom Metazoa; phylum Chordata; class Mammalia; order Rodentia; family Cricetidae; genus Ondatra; species Ondatra zibethicus. The sequence continues at coordinate 26,909 of PVIU01021311.1, forward strand.
TTCTGGGAGGTGGGAGATATGGCTGGGGCTTTTGAGCTTTCTGTAGGACAATTTCAGGAACCACCCCACCTGGGCAGTGGTTCGCACTTTCCCTCCAGAGGGAAGAACGGTGAGCCCAAAGACTCTCATCTACCTTGGGAACTAGAGGCAGGAGGATCAGGAATTTGAGACCAGTTTGGGTTCCATGAAATCTGTCTCAGAAAACAAAAAAATCCCTCAAGTGCTGTCACAGGCTCACACAGGTGACTCAGGTTAAACTCAATGGGCGACACAAAACACAAAGACATGCTGGGGTGGGGGTGTTGCAGGTATGAGGTGGGGTTAGTATCCAGGACCCGTGAGACAGGGTGGGGATATGTGAACATGGTCAGAATACACCAAGGCTCCAGGTCCAACTCCCAATACTACGGTAAATAAGTAAATAACACAAGCTCCCCTAATCCACCATGATTTTGTCTTCAACTTAAGCCTTCCAGCTGTCTCAAAGTGAACTCTGCCTGAGGGCTCTCACAGCTGCCTTGTATCGGCCCCTTCTCCTGACCACGTGAGCGCCAAGCCAACAGGTGTGTACTCACAGATGTTCACTGGGGAAACTCCCTCTCCGCTCAGCCTGGTTGGGAGGAGAGGAGGAGAGGTTACATGTGCACTGTCCAGGCTGACACCTGGCAGGTATTTTCAATACAAATTTTGTGATTGTTTTAAGTGCACCGAAAACCCCTTTATTATTATTGCAGAAGCCAAGCCAGTTAAAACTCTAAAAACACACGAAGTACTAAAAATAGTAAAGGAGCCTGAGGTGTGGAGGTGTGGAGCCCAGAACCTCAGAGGCACAGTTTGGTGTCACACTAACACCCACCCATGCCCTCCTTCCCCACCACCCCGAGGAAGTGAAAACCAATCAGATTAGAGTCCATCAAAAAGGCAGGATGGCCCCTATAACCAGATTTTCCTCTCAGTAAGGGAGTCTTGCCATGCTATTACAGGTGCGGAGAGGCATCCAAAGCCATCACAATCGGTCTATTACTGTCTCAGCAACCAGCATTCCTTCCTAAACGCTCGCTCAGAGCCAACATTAGCATTTATTGGGAGTCTGTCACACTCACCGTGCCATTTGTGTCTCCCAACAGCCCTATTAGGTAGGTGTTAGTACATCCATTTTACAGTGAGAAATTGAAGATCAGAGAGGCTACTTGCTCATGGTCACAAGGTTTGAAACAGGGTACATCTGCCTCCAAAGCCCATCCCTTTAACCACTAAATTGAAGGAGAGCAAGGTTTTTATTTTTTAATTAAAGTAAAACTTTTTTAGGGGTGTAGCGAGGTGGCCTGTGGTTAAGAGCTCTTGTTCTTATGGAGGACCCAGGTTACCACGACCCACATGGTAGCTCACAATCATTTGTAACTCCAGCTCCAGGGAGATCTGGTACCAGGCAAACCAGATTATAGGGATTATAGGGGCCATCCTGCCTTTTTGATGGACTCTAATCTGTTTGGTTTTCACTTCCTCGGGGTGGTGGGGAAGGAGGGGATGGGTGGATGTAGTTTGACACCAAACTGTGCCTCTGAGGTTTTCAGTACACAAGCAGACAAAATACCCCCACACATAAAATAAACAAATAAACAAATCTTTAAATGACTATTTTTTTTAAATTATGTCTTTTCCTTTAACAGAAAGTGATTGCTTAGACCTGCTAGGCCTTGCGTTTCTATGGGTGCACGGCACCTGGGGTGGCTTAGCAGCCTGAAAAGAGATTGCACCCTCACTGCCACAGCCCAGGCTGCCCGGTAAGTTCCCTTTGCTCTGAGAACAGACCTGCACTCCTCGCCCTCCAGCAGCTTCCTGTAGGTGGCGATCTCCACGTCCAGAGCCAGCTTGACATTCATGAGCTCCTGGTACTCGCGCAGCAGCCGGGCCATGTCCTGCTTGGCCTTCTGCAGGGCATCTTCAAGGTCCACCAGCTTGAGCCGAGCATCCTTGAGGGCCAGCTCTCCACGTTGCTCAGCGTCAGAGATAGCAGTTTGCAGACTAGCGCACTGAAAAGAAAGGAGGTGTGGTGAGTCTGTGGACCGAGCCCGGCGGTGCCGTGATCCATGAGAGGAGTCTTTGGAGGTGGTGGGTTAACACAGAAAAAATGGGAACTCTTGCACTGACTGAATTGTACCTGCTTCTTGACGCCATCGATCTCAGATCTCAGCCTCTGGATCATTCTGTTCATCTCCGAGATCTCTTGCTTGGTGTTTCGCAGGTCGTCGCCATGCCGGCCAGCTGTCAACTGCAGCTCTTCATACTGGTAAGAGCAGACATGGCCAGTCTAGTCAAACGCCTGTGTGCCAAGCAGGCCACTCTCTCTAGTCACTCGCCCCTTTCCCTCATTCATCTTCCCGGGTGGTTTTTCTTGAGCCCCTCTGCTCCCTGGGGAGGCAGCAGACTCTGGGAGTGGCATACAAACGCAAGCTGACCCCGGTTTCCAGGCGCTGATACTATTGCTCAATTTGTATCCAAAAGGTAAGTAGCCAGTAGTAAGTGAGCAGGGTCCTTCAGAGTGCCACAAAGGAGTCCGACTTAGGCTTGAAGGTGTGTGGTGGGGTGGGAGGGCAGAAGGGAAGCGTCTGAAGGGGAGACGCTGTCATGTGCAGGATGAGAAGAGGGGCCTATGTAGACAGCTCAGAGAGAGAATATTCTAAATTGGAAAAAGGGATTAGGAGATTACCCTGTGGTAGGGTGAATGATGGCAAGTTTGCTCGCTGTCGCTGTGGGATGGGGGTTCTTGGTCTGGCTTGTATCAGGATCGGCTAAGCCCATGAACTTAGGTAACCTTGCAGACAACAGTGTGGGAACCAGGGAGGAAAGGCAGGAAACTACATGGTGCAGAGGCTACAGGAGGCCCAGTGCCGACCCAGCAGAATCCCTGGTCTTGGTGCTCGTGTTGTGTCTGGGATGTGCTTGTTTAGGAGGGATAGCTTTACCCTGCCTCCTCCTGCCCACTCCAGACCAGTGCCTGTCTGAGTCAAGATCCATTCTGTCTGGAAAGTGCTGAACAGCTCAGCTTCCCCTGCTGCCAGATACTCAGGACTAGAAGGAACAACAGCCAACAGTGAGAAGTCTCCAATTTTACTTCCAGTTGGGGTTAAGTGCTCCCTATCTTCTGCTCACTGCCAAGGAGCTGCACCATGGACCCTGACATCAGACCACGCCTTGCCCGCTGCACTACCTACCAGAACGGACTAATGCAGTGCTCAGGGCAGGACAGGGTGGGAGGGGTGTCACAGAGTGGCAAGCAGATGCCCCTGTGAGGGGCCTGGGTTTGGCAAGGGGATGCCTAGGGGTTTGCTACACTGTTTAGGACAGACCTGTTCACCTAGGCTTTCAGCTGTAGCTCTCTAAGGTCATTCCAGCCTCCTCTTGCAAATGCGAGTCTCCTGCTCATATTTGTGTCCTTGCCTTCTAGCCTCTCATTCAGCCCAAATCCCTCTTGTTCTTTCACAGTGGCTTATCCTTCCTGCTTGACTGCTGGACTAAAGACCTAGACCTTGCTGGAAGTGCTCTGGTGATCCTCTTTCCCCTTCTGTGGTGCCCACCCACTTTCTGGCCTTCTCGACTTTGGGCTCTCTGATTGTAGCTTCTATATTTATATCTAAAGCCCCATTTGGCAGAGTGGAGGACCTCAGAGCTTATAGGAAGAATTCATGGGCCCTTTAGGACTATTATACATAATTCTTGGTCATTTTGAAATCTTATCCAGGCCACTCTATTGTAAGAAATATGGGGACCATGCACGTCCTTCTGAGCACCCAACACCAACTGGGCACACACACTTAGCATGTGGTTAGAAGTCTGTAAGTATTTTAAGCTAGGTTTTCCTAGTACTAGGGCTGCACTTGCGCAGTGAAGAAGTGAGAGAGATGATGAAGTGCAGCCTCAGAACACTCACCTGGGCGTTATCACCTCACCTTGGTCTGGTACCAGGACTCAGCCTCTGCCCGGCTACGGTTGGCAATGTCCTCATACTGGGCCTTCACTTCGGCGATGATGCTGTCCAGGTCCAGGCTGCGGTTATTGTCCATGGAGAGAACCACAGAGGTGTCGCTCACCTGGTTCTGCATCTGAGACAGCTCCTACAGGGCATCAACTCAGTATCACCAGGGGCAAGAGGAAGGAATCTTGAGGTGACTAACTACTTAGGCTACGAATCCCTTCTCTGGTGTCCCTGGCAGAAATCCTTCCCTCCCTGGACTCCTAGTCGGGCTATCATGCCAGAGATCCCAGTCCTGGCCCTGGAAGTTTCTAGACAACTGATCAGTGTGGTAGAACCATTCTCTCTGCATTGCCTCTCAAGACGTCCAATAATGCTTTCCACTTATGCGTTCAGTGGGCCCCCAGCTTCACAGAGGCACTCTGCAGGGTCAGGTGATCCTGCCACCACACCTCTGCACAGTGATTTCATCACTTCCTTCCTCCATCTCTTCATAGACCCAGGTATCTGCCTTCCGCATGGCAGAGATCCAAATGAGGTGTCTTCAGAGCCCTAGAAGCCATCTGGCCAGTGAGTTGAGCTACAGCAGAGGGAAGGGAGCAGGTGCAGAGCCTGGAACCTGGCAACCAGCATCCCTCCTAGCTAGGGCTGTCCCGGCAACCAGCATCCCTCCTAGCTAGGGCTGTCCCGGCAACCAGCATCCCTCCTAGCTAGGGCTGTCCCGGCAACCAGCATCCCTCCTAGCTAGGGCTGTCCCGGCAACCAGCATCCCTCCTAGCTAGGGCTGTCCCGGGAACCAGCATCCCTCCTAGCTAGGGCTGTCCCGGCAACCAGCATCCCTCCTAGCTAGGGCTGTCCCGGCAACCAGCATCCCTCCTAGCTAGGGCTGTCCCGGCAACCAGCATCCCTCCTAGCTAGGGCTGTCCTGGGAACCAGCATCCTTCCTAGCTAGGGCTGTCCTGGCAACCAGCATCCCTCCTAGCTAGGGCTGTCCTGGCAACCAGCATCCCTCCTAG
>PVIU01021312.1:0-31796 GCA_004026605.1 Ondatra zibethicus
AAACCAAGAAGCAATTTTAAATTTTGACTATTTACAATAAGAACAAAATGCAAAGCAAGTAGGAAAATTAATAAAATATTCACATACCTTTATGAAAAATTAACAAAATTTTGACATATAAAATAACCAAAATAAATGGAATGTTGTATAATATTCTTGAGTAGAAATATTCCTAAATAAATTAAAATATTAAAATATAATAAATTATGTTGTGGAATAATATTTTTGTACACTGTGAAGATATCTCTTTGAAAGGCACCTTCTGATTGGTTTAATTAAGAGCTGAATGTCCAATAGCTAGACAGGAAGAGGTTAGGCGGGACATCTGGGCAAAGAGAGAAGAGAGGGGATGATCCGCGGTGCTGTAGAGATGCCAGAGGAAAGGAAACAGGAGGTACAAGATGGAAGAGAGGGGGAAAAAGCCATGAGGCAAAACACAGATGAATATAAATGAGTTAATTTAAATTATAAGAGCTAGTGGGATAAGTCTAAACTATAGACTGAGCTTTCATAATTAATAAGAAGTCTCCATGTTATTTTTTATGAGCTGGTGGCCCAAAGAAAACTCCTTCTACAAAATTATAACACAAACCCCTGGGGTACAGAGTAGTTGAGTGATATAGCATTTGTCTACCAAATATAAATCCCTGACTCAATCCCCAGTATCACAGAAATTAAATAAAATAAATAAAAATAAAATTTCAACAAAATTTTACAAATCATTATAGGGAAGAAAACAAGGTTGAATGTAGCTAGAGCCAGGTATAGTAACATTGATCTATACTCCTGCCATTCAGGAGGCAAAGCAGAAGTGTAGTTGTTTTTTTTTTCTCTTTGGGGGGCCCACCACCCAACTGCCAAATAAATACTTGGAGACTTATTCTTACTTATAAATGCCCCACCTTAGCTTAGCTTGTTTCTAGCCAGTTTTTCTAACTTAAATTATCCCATTTCTCTTTAACTACATTTTCCCTCTGGGCTTTTTAACTTTCTTTATTCTAAGTGGTTTTCTTTCCTTCTTTCACCCTGTGGCTGGCTGGCTGGCTGGGTGGCTGGGTGGCTGGGCAGCTGGGTGGCTGGACGGCCAGGTGGCTGTGCGGCTGGGTGGCTGGGTGGCTGGGTGGCTGGGTGGCTGGGTGGCTGGGTGGCTGGGCAGCTGGGTGGCTGGATGGCCAGGTGGCTGGGCGGCTGGGTGGCCGGATGGCCAGGTGGCTGGGTGGCTGGGTGGCTGGATGGCCGGGTGGCTGGGCGGCCGGATGGCCAGGTGGCTGGGCGGCTGGGTGGCCGGGCGGCTGGGCGGCCGGATGGCCAGGTGGCTGGGCGGCTGGGCGGCCGGATGGCCAGGTGGCTGGGCGGCTGGGTGACCGGATGGCCAGGTGGCTGGGCGGCTGGGTGGCTGGGCAGCTGGGTGGCTGGGCGACTAGGTGGCTGGCCCCTGCTGTCTTCCTCTCCTTCTCTTTTTCTCAATCCTCCCTCTTCCCTCAAGCTTAGATTTCTCCTCCTGTTTATACTCTCTGCATGCCAGCCTCCTCTATCCTTTCTCCTGCCTTGCTATTGGCCGTTCAGCTCTTTATTAGACCAATTGGGTGTTTTAGGCAGGCAAACTAACAATGGTTGCATACTGTGAGTGGAGAATCAAGAGTTCCATTGAAGAAATGTGGTATTTTACAAATATAATCAGCACATTAATCACTTATGGACCGATTATTAAAAGCATCAAAAGAATAAGCAACAGTCCAGCAACAGAGGACACTGGGATTGTTAGCCAAGAGGACCAATCAAAGAGCTTATGGAACCAGGAAAAAGACTGTTGTCTTTCTTTTTGCCCTTTGAGGAGACTCTCTTTGAGCTCTTGAAGAATGTTTCTAATGACTGCTGAGTGGTTAGCATAGAAACAACAGGACTTACCCAAGGCAGCACATAGCCTTCCTTGTTTTAGGAGTCAAGTCCCCTTCTGTTTTGTTAGACCATTTCTGCTAAAGAGTCTACTTGTTCAAGGTATGAGGTCACTGCCTGGAGACAGAATAGGGTTTTTTCCATGGCCTCAGAGAGACTATTGTAACTGGCTTGGCTAGTAATTAGTGCTGCTGCTCCCGGGCAGCTTGACCCACCTATTCCCACCATTATGGGGATGAAGATTGGCATTCCTCACTTATATCATAGCCCCAGGGAAGTGTCCAAATGTTTCCTGCCAGCTCGACCATCATAATAATATATTCGTGGGATAATTTGTACTAAGACACAGAGCTTCGGTCAGTTTCCCGTGGTGAAAGGCTAGTTCATATACAGGGGTATAAACCCATAGTACAGGCATACCAAGACCCTTGGAGTGACTATTTGATGGAGTTGTTTAAGTAAGAGTATTGGAAGACCATGTGAAAGTGTATATATATATATTTTGCATATTGACAAATAGGCAGTTTTGTCTAAGGGATAGTTGAGTGGAAGCAAGTTGCAAGCCCTTGAAGGTCACCTAGGGTGAGAGGGGCCTCCCAGGGACAAGCTGTTCTGTTGGTGAGGGACACAGTCCTGAGCATTACAGTTGGCTATGTGGCCAGAAGACCTAACCCTATATAAAAAGTGAGTTCCTCCCTGGTGAGGTGGCATTTTGGATTATCTGGGTAGTTTGGAACTAAGTTGCGAGGACGTGAGTGGGAACCAGGAGAGGTCAAAGGAGGTCACATAAAAAGGTCCTATGGGGAGGACCGGAGTCCTAACCTGTGATCACTGTATAGTAAATGCCATTCCATGGTCATCACCAGATTCAGATACCCTAAATCCCTAAATCCCCAAGTCCCAGGAGTTATAAATTTGTGGGTGTGCAGCATCCCATCCTTTAACTTGGATTATAATAGGGTTACAGAATATGAGTTTTGGGCAGGAACTATTAACAGAAGCTGATATTGTTATAAAGGGGTCCTTGCCAACATTCCAAGAGGGGGCCCACATTTTACATCTCCAGGATGGATACCAGAATTCATTTTGACTGGTGCAGGATGGGGCAGAGACAGCTGGGCAAACATAGTAACGGTTCCTTTGAAACTCTCCTGGGCCAGGTGGCCCTGCCGGGGAGGAGCATGAGTGTGAGCAGTGGTGGCACGGCTGGGCGGCTCCACCGGGGAGGAGCGGGAGCATGAGGAGTAGAAGGGCCAGCAGCGCAGTCTGGTGGCAGTGACTTCCAAAACCTATAGAGAGAAGTTACTTGGGGAAAAAGTACCTGTATCCTGATCATTCTCTGTACATGATACCCAGCTGCATCAATGACCTACAGAGCCTCAGAAGCACCTGCACCTAGAGAAGCAACCACTTGAGTCTTAGAACCCCCTGCAGCTAGAAGAGAGATCACTGGAGGCTCTGCTCTGTCTACACCTAGAGGAGCAATCAATGGAACCACAGCTCCCAACTACACCAACTGGAGAAAGAGAGACCGCCCCTGAAGCAAAGGCTCTGCTTGTACCTATTGGAGGAAGAGATGAGTAGACAACAGGGTAAGACTTCACTCAACAACATAAAGAGCAATACGGCACCTCCAGGAACTAGCATCTTTATAACAGCAAGACCTGAACATCCTAACACAGATGAAGCAGAAGAAAATGACCTAAAAAATGACTTTAGGAGAATGTTTGAAGCCCTTAAAGAGGAAATAAAAAACTCCCTTAAAGAAATAAAGAAAAAGACAAACAAAAAATTGGAAGAAATCAACAAATCCCTTAAAGAAAACCAAGAAAGAACAATCAAACAGGTGAAGGCAATGGTTCAAGACTTAAAGACTGAAATAGAGGCAATAAAGAAAACACAAACTGAGGGAATTCTGGAAATGAAAAATCTGGGAAAACAGTCAGGATCTAAAGACACAAGCATAAACAACAGAACACAAAAAATGGAAGAGAGGATCTCAAGCGTGGAAGATATCGTAGAGGTAATAGATTCATCAGTCAAACAAAATGTTAAATCCAACAAATTCTTAATACAAAATATCCAGAAAATCTGAGACACCATGAAAAAAAAAACCTAAGAATAATGAGGATAGAAGAAGAAGTACAGCTCAAAGGCACAGAAAATATATTCAACAAAATCATAGAAAAAAACTCCCAAACTAAAGAAGGACATGTCTATGAAAATACAAGAAACTTACAGAACACCAAATAGGCTGGACTCCCAAATGAGTCCCCTTGCCACATAATAATAAAAACACTAAACACACAGAATAAAGAAAGAATATTAAGAGCTACAAAGGAAAAAAGGCCAAGTAACATATAAAGGCAGACCTATTAAATTGTGCCCAACTTCTCAATGAAAACAATGAAAGCCAGACAGGCATTATGCAGACACTAAGAGAAAACAAATGCCAAACACAGAGCACTACACCCAGCAAAACTTTCAATCACAATAGACAGAGAAAACAAGGTATTCCATGACAAAACCAGATTTAAACAATACCTATCCACCAATCCAGCCCTACAGAAAGTATTAGAAAGAAAACTCCAACCCAAGGAAGTCAGCTACACCCACAAAAACACAGGCAAAAAATAATCCCACACCAGAAAATCCCAAAGAAGGGAAACACACACACACACACACAATACTACCACCAACAACAAAAAAACAAAAATAACAGGAACTAGCAATCACCAGTCATTAATATCCCTTAATATCAGTGGGCTCAATTCACCTATAAAAAAGATAGAGGCTAACAGAATGGATATGAAAACAGAGTCCATCCTTCTACTGCATATAAAAAAAAACATACCTCAACTCCAAAGACAAACATACCTTAGAATAAAGGGTTGGGAAATGATTTTCCAATCAAATGGATCTAAGAAACAAGCTGGGTTAGCTATCCTAATATCTAAAAAAAGAGACTTCAAACTAAAAGCAATCAAAAGAGATGAAGAAGGACATTTCATATTCAGCACAGGAAAAATCCAACAGGATGAAGTCTCAATTCTGAACATCTATGCCCCAAATATAAGGGCACCCACAATTGTAAAAGAAACATTAGTAAAGCTTAAAATGCAGATCAAACCCCACACACTAATACTGGGAGACTTCAACACCCCACTCTCTACCAAACAGAACCTTAACAGAGAAATAAAGGAGCTAACAGATCTCATGACTCAAATGGCCTTAACAAACATCTATAGAACATTCTATCCAAACATAAAAGAATATACCTTCTTCTCAGCACCTCATGGAATCTTCTCTAATCACATACTCAGTAACAAAACAAACCTCTACAGATACAAAAAAAAAAAAAAAACTGGAGTAACTCCCTGCATCTTATCAGATCACCATGGGTTAAGGCTAGAATTCAACAACACGAATTGCAGAAAACCCACAAACTCGTGGAAATTGATCAATGCTCAACTGAACCACTACTGGGTCAAGAAAGAAATAAAGAAATTAAAGACTTCCTAAAATTCAATGAAAATGAATCCACAACATATTCAAATTTATGTAACACAATGAAAGCAGTGCTAAGCCAGGCAGTGGTGGTGCACGCCTTTAATCCCAGCACTCGGGAGGCAGAGTTCGAGGCCAGCCTGGTCTACAAGAGCTAGTTCCAGGACAGGCTCCAAAGCTACAGAGAAACCCTGTCTTGATAAACCAAAACAAACAAAAAAAAGAAAGCAGTGCTAAGAGGAAAGTTCATATCACTAAGTGCCTACATAAAGAAGCTGGAGAACTCCCACACCAGAAAACTAATAGAACAACTGAAAATCCTAGAACAAAGAGAAGCAAATTCACCCAGGAGGAGTAGACAGTATAATCAAACTGAGGACTGAAATCAATAAAATAGAAACAATGAGACAAAGAGCTGGTCCTTTGAAAAAAATGAACAAGATAGACAAATGTTTATCCAAACTAACCAAAAGGCAGAGAGAGAACATCCAAATTAACAAAATCAGAAATGAAATGGGGGGGCATAACAACAGACACCGAGGAAATCCAGAGAATCATCAGGTCATACTTCAAAAACCTATATTCCACTAAATTCGAAAATTTAAAGGAAATGAACAATTTCCTGGATAAGTATCACATACCAAAATTAAATCAAGACCAGATAAACAAATTAAATATACCTAAAACTCTTAAGGAAATAGGCAGTCATCAGATGTTTCCCAATTAAAACAAATCCAGGATTAGATGGTTTCAGTGCAGAATTCTATCAGAATTTCAAAGAAGAACTAATACCAATACTTCTGAAATAGAATCTGAAGAAATATTACCAATTTCTTTTTACAAGGCTACAGTTATCCTGATACCCAAACCACATGAAATAGAATTACAAACTAATCTTTTGTAGTTGGAGACTGCTCTCTTTCATTCCTGGCCACCCAGACCAGAATAATCACACTGCTTGGCCTATTAGCTCAGGCTACTTATTGGCTAGCTCTTATATCTTAAAATAACCCATTACTATTATTCTATGTATATCCACGAGGCTATAGCTTACTAGGTAAGGTTCCTGTGACCATCTCCTTCAGCAGCTACATGGTGTCTCCCTGACTCCACCTACTCTTTCTATATATCTCTGTTCAGATTTCCCGCTTGGCTTTATTCTGCTAAGCCATTGGCCAAAATAGCTTTATTCATCAACCAATAAAAGCAACACATATACAGAACATTCCACATCATCTCCCCTTTTCTGTCTAATTAAAAAGGAAGTTTTAACTTTAACATAGTAAAATTACATATACAAAACAGTTATCAAGAATTATAGTTACAATATTTATATCTAATTTATATTTTATCATAACTAAGGAAAACTATAACTATCTGTCTTTAACTCTTCAAAGTCTCTAGAAGGATATAATATTATATAAGTAAACAGGAAGTACATTGTAAGCAACTTTCAAAACTCTAGAATTGACAGAGACATCTCGCTGTCTGGACAGACATCCAAAGTTCTTCTGTACTGTTGGGGCACCCATCCTCAGCCTACAGGCCCATAGTATCTTACACACTTTTTCATGAAGCAGGAAATTTGAAAGACTGTTTCACCTATATTGGCAGTTTGTCAGTCCCTTCCTTCTATGCCTTGCAGGATGTCTGACAGTTTCTTTGGTGAAGTAGGAACCACATGATCATTTCATTAGATGCTGAAAAAGTCTTTGACAAAATCTAACACCCCTTCATGATAAAGATCTTGGAGAGATCAGGGATACAGGAACATTCCTAAACATAATAAAGGCAATATACAACAAGCCAATAGCTAATATCAAACTAAATGGAGAGAAACTCAAAGCAATCCCTTTTTTTAAAAATATTTATTTATTTATTATGTATACAATATTCTGTCTGTGTGTATGCCTACAGGCCAGAAGACAGCACCAGACCCCATTAAAGATGGTTGTGATCCACCATGTGGTTGCTGGGAATTGAACTCAGGACCTTTGGAAGAGCAGGCAATGCTCTTAACCTCTGAGCCATCTATCCAGCAAAATCAAGAACAAGACAAGGATGTCCACTCTCTCCATATCTACTTAATATAGTACTTGAAGTCCTAGCTAGAGAGATAAGACAACAAAAAGAGATCAAGGGGATACAAATTGGAAAGGAAGAAGTCAAACTTTCGCTATTTGTGGATGATATGATAGTATACATAAGTGACCCAAAATTCTACCAGGGAACTCCTACAGCTGATAAACACCTTCAGTAATGTGATGGGATACAAGATTAACTCAAAGAAATCAATACCCTCCTATCTACAGATGATAAATGGACAGAGAAACATCACCCTTCACAATAGCCACAAACAACATAAGAAATCTTGGGGTAACTCTAATTAAACAAGTGAAAGACCTATATGACAAGAACTTTATGTCTTTGAAGAAAGAAACTGAAAAGGATATCAGGAAAGGGAAAGATCTCCCATGCTCTTAGATAAGTAGGATTAACATAGTAAAAACGTCAATCTTACCAAAAGCAACTACAGATTCAATGCAACCCCCACCAAAATCCCAACCCAATTCTTCACAGACCTCAAAAGAACAATATTCAACTTAATATTAAAAAACAAAAAACTCAGGATAGCCAAAACAATCCTATACAATAAAGGAACCTCTGGAGGCATCACCATCCCTGACTTCAAGCTCTATTATAGAGCTATAGTGTAACTATATATATATACATATATATGCATATACATATATATATATATATAGTGTACTACTGCTCTGTGTGGTACTCGCTATGCCATGCTACGGTACTGTAGCGCCTGTACTACGTGTACAACACCTGTAGCTACTGCCTGCACTATGGACCACTTGCAAGCAGGAAAAGGGAGAGCCCGGAGATTGATCCACACACATAAACACAGAGACAGAGACATGGGGACACGGGTCATCCTTGAAACAAGAATGCCCCCTTTATTGTGTTAAGGGCCAGCTTATATAGGGATCTTTAACTGATAGCTGCACCCCAGCCAAACCCACCAGAAACCACTCCCCTGCCATCAGGAGCTCATGAGGATCTTGTGCTCAGAGCAGCTGCAAACACAGGAAAACAAGTTGATTTGCTCAGAGCAGCTGCAAGCATAACAAGTGTTTACAGGAAATTCAGCCCCCAACCGTATAGTAATGAAAACAGCTTGGGATTGGCATAAAACAGGCAGGTGGACCAATGGAATCGAATCAAAGACCCTGATATTAATCCACACGCCTACGAACAGCCTGATTTTTGACAAAGAAGCTAAAAATATAAAATGGAAAAAAGAAAGCATCTTCAACAAATGGTGTGGGTATAACTGGAAGCTGACATGCAGAAGAATGAAAATAAATCCATATCTATTGCCATGCACAAAACTCAAGTCCAAATGGATAAAAGACCTCAAAATAAATTCAACCACACTGAATCTCATAGAAGAGAAAGTTGGAAGTACGCTTGAACACATTGGCACAGGGGACCATTCCTAAATATAGCCCCAGAAGCACAGATACAGTAGCAACAATTAATAAATGGGACCTCCTGAAACTGAAAAGCTTCTGTAAGGCAAAGGATATGGTCAACAAGACAAAATATCATCCCTCAGAATGGAAAAAAAAAAATCTTCACTAACCCCACATCTGACAGAGGGCTGATCTCCAAAATATACAAAGAACCCAAGAAATTAAACACCAAAATACCAAATAATCTAATCAAAAATGGGATACTGATCTAAACAGAGAAATCTCAACAGAAGAAATTCAAATAACTGACAGACATTTAAGGGATTGCTCAACATCCTAGCCATCAGGGAAATGCAAATCAAAACAGCTTTGAGATACTTTACATCTTATACCTGTCAGAATGTCTAAGATCAAAAACACTGATGACAGCTCATGCTGGAGAGGATGTAGAGAAAGGGAAACACTCCTCCATTGCTGGAGGGAATGCAAACTTGTACAACCTCTTTGGAAATCAGTTCGGTGGTTTCTCACAAAATTGGGAATCATTCTACCTCACGGCCCAACAACACCACTTTTAGGCATATACCCAAAGGAGGCAAACTCATACTGCAAGGACATTTGCTCAACTTTGTTCATAGCAGCATTATTCATAATAGTCAGAACCTGGAAACAACCTAGATGCCCCTCAACTTGAAAAATGAATAGAGAAAATGTGGTATGTTTACACAATGGAGTACTACTCAGTGATTAAAAAACAACACCTTAAAATTTGCAGGCAAATGAACAGAAGTGGAAAAAACCATCCTGAGTGAAGTAAACCAGACCCAGAAAGACAAATGTACTCACTCATAAGTGAATATTAGGCATAAAACAAAGGATGACCAGCCTACAGTCTACAACTCCAGAGAAGCGAGACAAAAAGAGGACGTAAAGAGAGACACACTTAGATCTGCCTAGGAAGGGGAAATAGATATGATCTCCTAAAACCTTCATCCAATAACTAATGGAAGCAAACGCAGAGATGCAGACACAGAGTGGTTAGCTGTGGAACTAACCACTGGGCAGATCTCCCGGAGTCCTGTCCAGGAGAGGGAGGAGCCATAACATGAGCAAAAGGATCAAGACCATGATGGGGAAACCCACAGCAAAAGCTGACCCAAACTAGTGGGAGCTCACTGACTCCAGACAGACAACCAGGAAACCTGCATAAGATCAATCTAGCCCCTCTGAAAGCAGGTGACAGTAGGTGGCTTGGGCAGTGTGTGGGCCACTGGCAGTGGGACCAGGAGCGATCCCTAATGAATGATCTGGCTTTCTGGAGCCCATTTCCTATGAAGAGAAACCTTGCTCAGCCTAGACCCAAGCGGGAGGTCCTTGGTCCTGCCTCAGTGTGGTGATGGGACAGAATTCTTTCTAAGTAGCGGATGGGGAGAGGGGAGAGGAAGGTAGAGTAGGAGGAAGGGAGGGAGGGGAACTGGGATTAGTATGTAGTATATATATTACATATATTTATATATATTACATATATAAAAATGTGTGTGTGTGTGTGTGTGTGTGTGTGTGTGTGTGTGTGTGTGTGTGTAAAGAAATTCTCCTGAAAGATTTTAGTAAGGGCTAGAGATTAACATCCTTTCCTAGGTTTAGGTTGAGAACCGAGTTGGAAAGATCCCTATGAGTGGGTCTCCCCGGTATCTGATTGAATATTAGGTCTGGCATTAGATGACACAAATTAGTCTTGGGACTAATTTGAGATTGGGACTGCCTCAAAATCTGTCTAGAACACTTCAGATATTAGCTGCCCCATCCAGAAGTCTGTGAGTCTCCAAATAAAAGTAACGGGAGTGGGTATTGGGAGGTTCCCAGAGATCCTGGGAACCAGATGTAGTCTTATCTGTAGCAGGCCCTCAGGGTGTGAGAAGGCCTTCCATCTGATGTCTGGGCCATCTGATCTTTCAAGAGCAGGATTGAGATGTGAGTGGTGAATCCATGTCTTGATTCTGTTGTCCTTAACAGCAGTTGGGGCAGTCAGGATCACCGTGTGTGGTCCCTTCCAGTGTGATCCAAGGGCTTCTTTATGATGTTTCTGGAGTCAAACGGGGTCACCTGGTTTGTGGCTGTGTGACTTGACAGATGGCAACTCATAAACGTGTCTCAGGAGCAAGACAATGTTGTCCTGCAGTGTCTGGAGAGCCTGGATGGACTTAAGAAATATATATTCACATCTTAGCCATGGCTTCTGAGGGGAGTCTGGGAACTAGTGAGGGGGTTCTACCAAACATGATTTCATAGGGAGTTAGCCCAGAGTAGTAGGGAGTGTTCCATACCTGGAATAGCGCAAAGGGTAGGAGGACTGTCCAGTCATCACTAGTTTCTAGTGTTAATTTAGTTGAGGTCTCTTTTAAGGTCTGATTCGTTCTTTCAGTCTGTCCTTAACTCTGGAGGAGGATGCACAATGTAACTTCTAATTAACCCCCAAGATTCTAACTAAGTCCTGCATTACCTTAGAGGTGAAATCTGGTCTATTGTCTGACCCTATTACAGAAGGAAGTCCAAACCTTGGAATGAGTCCATCAAAGATCTTCTTGACTACTATTTCTCTTTATTGGGGAAGGCTTCTACCCAGCCTGAAAAGGTGTCCACATTACATTGGCTGATTGGAAAAAAAAAAAAAGGTGTCCACAAAGACTAGGAGGTATTTATGTCCATATGTGCCAGGTCTTACATCAATAAAGTCCACCTCCCAGTGGACTCCAGGGTAAGTTCTTCTTTCCTTCTTGCTTTGAGAGGGCTCTTTCTTTTCTGGGTTAGTAGCCTGACAAGGGAGGCATTGACTCACATAGTCCTCCACCAATTGATTTATGTTGAAATTTTTGAATTTTCAGTGCCCCAGGAGTTCTTTTAATTCTCTTTGGCCTAAATGTGTTCCCTGGTGTACGTGGTAGATAAGGGACTTGGCAGTTGGCAGGATGAGTCTTTTGTCTGCACTGTACCTCCATGGGTTCTTAACTCAGATGTTTGATAAAGTCTTTATCATCTCGGGCAGAATAATACAGCATCTCAGGCAACACAGGGTCTGGAGTGTTATCAGTAAGTTGGTGGCGGCCAGAGCAGCCTCCTTAGCTGCATGACCTGCTCTTCTACTGCCCTGGGCTTCATAAAAATTTCGCTTCTGATGTCCTGGGCAATGGATGTTGGCCAGTATTTTGGGGAGCCAGAGGGCAGACAATAATAAGTCTAGGATTTCTTGTTTATTTTTAATAGCATTTCCTCCATCAGTCAGCAAGTCTCTTTTTCTGTAGATGGCCCAATGGACATGTACTATGGCAAAATAATAGCTGTCCATATAAACATTGATAAATTTTTCTTAACTTTAGTGCCTTGGTGAGGTCAATAATTCAGTCTTTTGTGCTGAAGTGCCAGAAGACAAGGCTGTGGCCCAGACAGTCTCTGAGGGTGTCGCTATTGCTGCCCATGCACATCTGGTTCCTTCCCAAATGAAGCTGCAGCTGTCCATGAAGTATGTGAGGGTAAAATAGTCATGCCTGGTCAGATTCCATGTACTTACTGCAGTATCTCTGTGCAGTCATGGATGATGTCTGTGTCTGGGTTAGGCAACAGGGTCACCAGGTTGAGAAAAGTGCTTGGGAGGAACCTAGTGTGAGGGAGATTGAGGAGCAAGGCCTGGTAGTGTGTCAACTGGGCGTTGGTCATCCACCGATCAGGGGGATTTTTGAGAACCCCCTCTATCCAATTGGGAGTAGTTATGGTTAGAGGTTGCCCCAGAGTCAATTTGTCAGTATCCTTGACCAAGAGGGCTGTAGCTGTGATGATACAGAGGCAGCTGGGCCATCCAGAGACCATGGGAGCCAATCACTTGGATAACTAGGCCACAGGCTGCTTCCAGGGTCCAAGGAGTCAGGAACCCCTTAGTTACACCCACTATCTCATCTATGAATAGTTGGAAGGGCTTGTTTATGTCTGACAGAGATAAGGTGGGGGCCTTTGGCAGGGCTTTCTTTATAGCTATAAAGGCCCCTTCTTTAGTCTCAATCCAGAGCAAGGACTCCTCAGTCCTATGAATGGCCTCATATAGGGGTTTGGCCACTTCAGCAAATCCTGGTATCCAGAGTTGGCAGAATTTGGCTGAGCCTAGAAATTCTCAGATTTGCCCTTGGATCTTAGGGGCCAAGATATCCAAGATAGTCTGTTTCTGGGCAGGTGATAGCCATCTCTTACTTTCTTTTAGAATGTATCCCAGACATGTAACTTCTGAGACACAGATCTGAGCCTTTTTAGCTGGCACTTTATATCCCAGCTGATCTAAGGCTTGCGGTCAGTCTCTAGCTGCCCGTAAGCAAGAGTCTTGGTCCTTGGAAGCATCAATAGATCATACACATATTGAAGGAGGCTTACTGGTGTGAGGCCTGGTAGTTCCTCAAGTCTTCATGCAGGGCTTCATCAAAGCTGGTTCAGGAGTTCCCGAATCCTTGGAGTGGGTGGGTCCAGGTGAGCTGCCTGCTGAAGTCCCGGTCTGGGTCACGCCATTCGAAGGCAAAGACAGGCTGACTCTTGGCTTCCAGGGTTAGGCTCTTGGCTTCCGGTATTTTTTTTTTTCGTTCAAGTCAGGGTTTCTCTGTGGTTTTGGGGCCTGTCCTGGAACTCACTCTGTAGACCAGGATGGCCTCAAACTCACAGAGATCCGCCTGTCTCTGCCTCCAGAGTGCTGGGATTAAAGGTGTGAGCCACCATCGCCCGGCTTTGAAGAAGGAGTATCTTTAAGGTCTGGAACTGAGTGAACTTGGAGCTATGGTGAGAGGGAGCTCGGAAGGGTATAGGGGTTGGGAACAGTTGAGTGGATAGCTTCAACCCATTTGTTAACGTCCCTAAGGTCCTGCACCAACTGATAATCACTGGTCCTGGCTTTTTGACTGGCAGAAGCAGGGTGTTCCACGGATACTGGCAAGGCACTAGAATTCTGTACTCCAGGAGCAGGTTGATGTACTTAGTGATGCCCAGTTTGGCTTCTGGAGTCATGGGACACTACCTTGCCTGGACCGGTTGGGCATTTACTTTTAAGGCAATTGTGACTCGGGGCTGCTGGATTGCTAGCACTGGGGGATTGGTCTTTACCCATATTTCTGGGATAGAATGTTGGAGTTTGAGTATTAAAGGAAACATTCTTGAAGGATGTGTCTGTGGGAAGAAAAAAAAACCTGTATTCTTCTTCTCGGTTCAGAAAAAAAGGCATAGATTTAAGGCCATGGGAAGATTGTCACCCCCTTCCCAATGAAATTAATTTTGGCTTTCATTTTTGTCAACAAGTCTCTTCCCAAGATGGGGTAGGAGAATTCAGGGATAACTATGAAGGAATGTATAACCTATTTTCTTCCCAAGTCCACAGTTCATTTTGTGGTCCATGGATGCAAGGCTGTCCCTGTATCCCCTTGAACCAATGTTGGTTTGTCTGATAGAGGCCCTAGCGGGGTTTCAAACACAGAATTGTGAGCTCCAGTGTTCACTAGGAAGTAAATAGGTTGCCCCTCCACTTGTAGGTTTACCCAAGGCTTGAAGAGGGGCTTTGAGCCCTGTCCCCTTCAGTTATCTAGGCCTGCCAGTTCAAGGACCTTTTGGCCATATTTAGGTCCCTTTTCTCCTTTCTTTCTCTGAGGACATTCCCTCTTCCAATGATCCATTTTCTTGTAGTATACCCATTGATTCTTTTTTATATGGGGGCACTGGGAGCTCTCATTATCTTCCCACCTGTTGGCTATTTGCTACAGTTGGCAGTCCCTAAGTCCAGTGGACCCTTGGCTCCTGTCTGCTGCCAACAACATCTTGGCCAGTCCTTGAGTTTGTCTGTCCTCAGATGACTCTCTATTGTTATAAACTTTGGTGGCTATAGCCATTAATTAAGATAAAATTTTAACCTTCAATCTGTGATGCTGCTGAAGTTTCCTTTTAATATCTGGGGCTGCTTTGTTAATGGAAGCCAGGTTGAGCACCATCCGATTTTCTGATATTTCAGGATCCACTGGGGTATAGGTACCATAGGCATCCATCAGGCATTCAAGAATTCACTTGGTGGTTCATTCTTTTCCTGTACTACCTGACTCACCTTAGACAAATTTGTGGGCTGTCTAGTAGCCACTCAGAAACCCCTTGGAAGAATCTGGTGATAGACTTTTAACCACTCCCTACCTCCAGCCGTGTTGTAGTCCCATCCCCCACCAGGCCAGGAAATGGGGAAAGCAGAATTAACAGTTGTCTCATCATCTGTGGGGCGGCCCATCTTTCCCTGGAACCAGCTTGAGGCATTCTTGCCAGATTCTCGCTCTCTCCATAGTAATAAATACAACCTGGAGGAACTGTTGACAGTTATACCAAGTGGACTGATGGGCAGACAAAACAGTATCAAGAAGAGCTATTAGTGTTTGTGGATTCTCAGTAAAAGACGGTGTTTGGAGCTTCCAGTTGCATAGATCACTGGTAACAAAGGGAAAATAGGCTAGGTGAGAGTTGCCCTCCACATCAGGTGGCCCCAAGTTGCTAAGGGGGAGAGCAATGGAGGTCACAATTCTTGATTTTCCTGAGTGAGTATGGAGCAGGCTTGGCCCAGAGATGAATGATGAGAGGGAGAGGAGAAGGAGGAGGAGCTGTGGGAGGGAGCAGAGGGTCTAGGGGAAGGTGATACAGTAGGGGAGTTAGCAGCCATGCTATTCCCCATCAGAGAGGAGTTCCCCATTTGTTTATGGGGTTAGGGGTTATAGAGAGGAGGAGGGGAGTCAACCAGCTCAGGATCAGAAGGAGAAGGCAAGACTGCAGGAGCATCAGACCAACAAGGCTTTATTTTTGATTTCCTCGGTTGAGCAAGAAGAATGGCAGTCTTATTCTCTAAGGAAAGAATGAGGGGTTTTAACCAGAAAGGGGGGGTTGACCAGAAGACAGCATCAGGCTACAATGTAGGGGACCTGGTCTGGATGGTCTGGATGGTTAAAACCATGTCCTGGATCCTAAAAATAAGCTTAAGATCAAAGGAACCTTTAGGAAGCCATCCCGCTTGGAAGACTGGCCACTCTGCCGAACAAATGGCCCTAAGATGCCCCAGTTTCACACGGGAGGCAGAGACTGCTGCTGCATTCCTAAAGTCCTGAAAATGAGAAAGGACGAGGTCCAGGGGGGCTTAGATTTAGAGGAAGTTGATGTAGGAGGTATTTGTGTTGCTTTCATTGGTTAAATAAAGAGACTGCCTTGACCTTTTAATAGGACAACCCTTAGGTGGGTGGAGGAGACAAAACAAAATTCTAAAATTAAAAAAAAAGAGTCAGGGAGAGTCACCCACCATAAAGCCTGCCAGGTCAGACATGCTAAATCTTTCCTGGTAAGCCACGACTCGTGGTGACACACAGATTATTAAAAATAAGTTAAACAAATATATAAAATTTAGCCAATAAAAGACTAAAACTAATGGGCCAGACAATATTTCAATAAATACAGTTTCTATGTAATTATTTCAATGGCTGGGAGCCAAACAAAAAGCACAGCCCACGCGCCTCTTACAACAAGAAGTTTGACCCAGGGTGGGAATTAATTCACAAGCAAGTACAAGAAGGAGACCAACACTAAACAAGACAATGAGTAAATGAAAACAAGGAGACAAAAATTTGGCAGACAGATGGAAGAACGCTTCAAAATGGGCTATATGGTCCTGAACCATCCCGATGGGCTGCAAATGAATGACCCAACAGTCATAGAAGAAGTTGAGGTGTCCCTTGTTCCCCTCAGGCTCAGAGGTCAACAGTGTGTTCACCTGCTCTCTATTGAGTCCCAGCTTGTCCATATATCAGTTACAAAAACCAGAGAAAAACATACTGATTGAAATAAAGTTGCCAGAGACTGCAGTGTCCTCCCAGAATTGCACAATCCCGGATGAGCCCCCAAAATATTGAGTCCTCAAGTTGTGCCAATAATGGGGATTAGACAACCAAGGTCTACTAACCAGAAGGAAGCTTTATTTCACACACCCTGGGGTACCAAAAACTTCTAGCTAGGTAGGGCCACACACAGAATTCGGGCTTCTGATACTGTGACACCAAGGGGAGGTTACAAGCCTCTTCTTATAGCAAAAACCACAAGCCAGGTGGTGAGTCAAAGGAAGTTTTACGATCTTGAGTTTAGGCCTTGGGTCACATTACTTTCTGAGATTCACACTTTTTTTTTTTGAGACAGGGTTTCTCTGTATATCTGTGGCTGAACTGGGATTCACTCTGTAGACCAGGCTAGCCTCAAACTCACAGAGCTCTACCTGTCTCTGCCTCCCAAGTGCTAGGATTAAAGGAGTGCACCATCACCAACCCACTGAGATTCATAACTTTTGATTACAGGTGTTAGTTCAAAATCTTTGCAAAAGCCTGTGGCTGTCTTGACACAGCTGCTTTCCTCCCATAGCCAAGAGGAGTATAGGGCAATGGGTCACAGAGAGTTAAAGGCTAACTTTTGTACACAGCAACTGTCAGCTCCAGTTCTAGCATATGTGTTTAGTCTATAGGCACACAGTTTTTCATGTTTCTGGGTTCTTCAGTTGCAAACAAATGCCTTGCAGCAGCACAGTGAAGAACCAAAGATTCTTGCTTAAATACAGATAGATTTTTAAAAATTTTTAGAGAAGGAGGTAATTGATAGAAAAACAAACATTGACTCAGTTTATTTTAAAAATGAAAAACTAAAGATAAAATATTACAACATATACTTGGTGTCTTAGTTAGGGTTACTATGGCTGTGATGAAACATCATGACCAAAAGCAACTCAGGGAGGAAAGGGCTTATTTCACTCAGTGCCATACAACATTTCATCACTGATGGAAGTCAGGACAGGAACTCAAATAGGGCAGGGACCTGGAGACAGACGCTGATGCAGAGGCCATGGAGGAGTGTTGCTTACTGGCTTGCTACTTGTGGCTTGCTCAGCCTGCTTTCTTACAGAACCCAGAACCTCCAGCCCAGGGATGGCCCCACCCACAAGGGCTTGCCCTACCCCATCCAATCACTAAGAAAATGCCCTGTAACTGGATCTGATGGAAGCATTTTTCTCAATCAAGGTTCCCTCCTGTGGGATAACTTTAGCTTGTGTCAAGCTGGCATAAAACTAACCAGCACAGTTGGTAAACTCTAAAAGAAAAGCATGGACCCATTATGAAGTATTCCACACAGCTTCTAGGGGAGTTTGGGCTAGCTACTTCCTGGATAGCAGGTCTGTTTTGTGGAGAAGGTAAAACTGGCTCAGGGCTGTCCGGAGGCTCATCTTTGTTAGTCTCAGCTCTTGGGATTCAGTGTGCGTTAAGTGAGAACAGTAATCCATTAAATGAATCTTGGGGTTTCTCTGCAGATATCTTAGTTTGTTTTGCTACAGTGAAACTGCCAAGTGGGTGGCTTTAACATTGGGAAGTGCAATCAGTGTGCTGCAGGCCACTTCCTGGTTCATAGATGATAATGTTTCACTATGAATAGGGTAGGGAGTTTCTGTCATAAGGGCACTAATGCTGTCCAGAAGGGTTCCATCCTTATGACCTAATCACTTCCCAAAGTCCCACACCAACTACTAAAATATGAACTTGGGTGGGGACACAAGCACTCAGTCCATCAAGAGAGGTTTTCCTCTCTGGTAGCTCCCAAGCTTTCTCCTTTAAGGGAAGCAGAAAGTAGCCCTTTTGGTCACAGTGGAAGGTCTTATTTCCCAATCCAGGTCTATCAGGAGTCTTTACTTCCAAATTTACCTTTGTCAATTGCTCAGTGGTTTCAGAACCCATGGAGGGGAGGCTAGTGATTGAGAACAAGGACAGAATCCTTACATTTTCATGAGTATCAGAGACTCAAATTGTCTCCTCAGTGAGACTCTGGGGAGGTTGATGTTAAGGGACCATTCAAAGAAGATGATGAAGCTAGTGGCAATAACCATGATTTCCTGCAGATGTGTGTTCTGATTGCTTCTGACCAGGTCACAGGCCAATCCTTAATGTAACCAGTGTAAAGTGGGTTGTAGCATTATGGCCACATAAGTCACATAAACAATGATTTTTTTTTTAAGGAAGCAGGGGAAGCTTTGCCTTAAGAAAACACGCGCAAAGTAGATAAAGAGGTGTAAATTCCATTCATCCATAAAATATATACTGCCTTCACCATGATGCTAAAAAAATTCCTTTCCTATTAAATAAAGATAATGGTTCTTACACATCTGTAGTCATTATGAAAACCAAGAAAAAGAATGTGTATAAAAAATGAATCTGGATGTTATAGTATACTGTGTGGTCAAGCCTGCCAGCAACAGAGGCAAGAGGATTGTCATAGAATGGAGGTCATCCTGGTCTATAAGCTAAGTCCAGGCCAGCCAGAGGTATACAGAGAGACCCTGTATGAAACAGACAGACAGACAGATATGTAGCTGCAGTAAGCATTCCAATTGTAGTTGTTGATATTTTTATAACTTTTAATTCAATACTGCTTTGGCAATACATTTGAGAACACCTTGGTTGATGGATAAATGTTTGTATGCTAATCATGATATGGATAATGAATCTGTGATTTCTTTTAAGTGGGAGCTAAATAAAAGTTTTAATTACCTTTGTAGTGTATATTACTTACATAACTGTAAAATACCACATGAAGCAAACATGAGAATTATCCACATTCAAATGGCGTTCCTCTTCCTGGGTCTAAAAAGAAATGCAAAGGAAAAAAAATAAGTTAAATTTGAATAGATACAAATAGGAATATAAGCCAGAGCATCACAGAAGAGCTGTTACTTACCTAAGAGTAGAGAAAATAGATTTTAGACTAGAATTAATAACATACAGAAAATATTCAACTCCTCGGCTTCTCTATTGTTACTGGAATGAATGGCAAATTTTGGAGATGTCTGGCAACTTGCTACCCTTATTGTGTCTATCCTGTTTTTCTCATGGACGTATGCTTCTACTCACCTTCTAGATCAGTGATTCTCAACTGCCCAGGGGACAGGTTATGTTTGGCAAGGTGTGGAAATGGTTTTGCTTGTTTTCTAAATCAGCAGACCCAGTGTTGCTCTCGTCATTTGCATTCGCGTGTGCTTTGAATTGAATTGAAGGAAGGGAAGTAGAACAAAAGATGGGTCTTCAGTTTGCTTTTGGTCCTGAATATTGCCATTGGAACGTGTGACTCGAGACTTTGTAGGAGCCAACCATGATAAGCTTAATAGAAACAGACCACCCAAAGGAAGTGCTTAACTTCCAACCATCATCACCTGCCAGTGTAGGACCCAGCCATGATAAGCTTAATGGAGGCCGGAGTCTCAGTAGTTTACACTGAGGCAATACCTGGTGGCAGGAAGGACCACAAACTGAGATTACCCAGGCACTACCCAAGAACAGACCATCCAAAGGAAATACCTAATGTTCCAACCATTGTAGATAGGATCACCTGCCAGCACACACTCACCAGGATACCCCTAGACAAACATCAGCCAATCAGGGGTCTTGAACCTTAGAAATCCCTCACCCCCACCTTTACTACTATAAAAACCCAACTCTAACTGAGCTTGGGGCTTGGGGCTCTCTGATTATTCCAATACGTTGAACACATGGAGAGACCACAAACTTGTATAAAATAAAGGCTCTTTGATTTTACATATGGGACTCGGTCTCCTTGTTGGTTTTTGGGGGACTTCGCGGATCTGGGCATAACAACTTATTCTTCTGAGAGTACCATACACAGTCAGGATGCTGGCATACTCATTGATGAAAAGGCTGAATAGGAGGGTTGAGGGGTTAGTCGAATGGCTCAGTACTTGCCAAGCATGCACAAGGCCTTGGGTTCAATCTCCAGCATCATGAATGAATGAATGAATCAACACATACAAAGAAAGGAAACTGAAGTAAAAATTAGATATCATTTTACAATTTATACCCTGATATGAAAAATGACAGACTGGGCTGGAGAAATGGCTCAGTGGTTAAGAGCTTTGCCTACTCATCCAAAGGTCCTGAGTTCAATTCCCAGCAACCACATGTGCTCACAACCATCTGTAATGAGATTTGGTGCCCTCTTCTGGCCTGCAGGGATACATGCAGGCAGAACACTGAATATGTAATAAATAAATAAATCTTTTTTAAAAAAAGTATAAAAAAAAGAAAAATGACAGACTGACAGTAATTTCAAAATGTTGGCTGAGGCCGCTTGTTCTTCCCAGCCACCCGGCTAGCTTAGACCCGAAATAATCACACAGAAACCATATTATTTAAATCACCGCTTGGCCCATTAGCTCTAGCTTCTTATTGGCTAGCTCCTACATATTAATTTAACCCATTTCTATTAATCTGTGTATCGCCATGTGACTGTGGCTTACCGGGTAAAGTTCCCAGCATCTATCTCAGATGGCTCCATGGTTTCTCTCTGACTCTGTCCTTCTTTCTCCCAGCATTCAGCTTAGTTTTCCCTGACTAGCTAAGTTCTGCCCTGCTATAGGTTCAAAGTAGTTTCTTTATTCATTAACCAATAAAAGTAACACATAGGCAGAAGGACCTCCCACACCATCCAAATAGCTCCTATTTGTAGTTATGACAAAATTATTTAAGACAATTTGGAAAGGCCAAATGAGAATGTAACAGTAATTATTTTTCAAGATTCAATAAAACATCACTAAAATCAACTTACTTGGCCTCTGACATTTGGTTTTATGCTATGAATGCCAGGAGAAGCACAATGTAATTTTGTTTTGGGTGACCTAGTATTCAGAAAGAACAGAAAAGAGGAAATCATTACAAATGTATTTGAGCCTGATTAAAAATCCACCCATGCTGGGCGGTGGTGGTGTACGTCTTTAATCCCAGCCCTTGGGATGTAGAGGCAGGTGGATCTCCGTGAGTTTGAGGCCAGACTGGTCTATAGAGCAGGACAGCTAGAGCTGTTACACAGTGAAACTCTGTCTCGGAAAAAAACATACAAACAAACTAGCAAACAAAAAATCCACCCACAACTTTTAAGCTTAAACAATTTAACTGTATACTAGAAAGAGAAAAATGAAACAAATTGCTGTAAAGAAACGCCATGACTAAGCAACTCTTACACAAGAAAGCATTTGATGCAGGGCTTGCTTGCAGTTCAAAGAATTAGTCTGCTTTCATCACTGTG
The DNA here is from genome assembly GCA_004026605.1 of Ondatra zibethicus. Lineage (NCBI taxonomy): Eukaryota > Metazoa > Chordata > Mammalia > Rodentia > Cricetidae > Ondatra > Ondatra zibethicus. Next base: position 22,050 of record PVIU01021312.1, read on the forward strand.
GCAAGCAGACAGGCAAGGCATTAGGGCAGCATCCTGATCCACAGGCAGCAGGCAGAGACACTGGGCCAGGTGTGGGCTTTTGAAACTTGAAAGCCCACCTCAAGTGACACACCTCCTCCAGTCAGGACATACTTATTCCAACAAGGACACACCTCCTAATCCTTGCAAATAATTCAACTTGGAACTAAGCATGCAAATATATGAGCTTATTGGAGGGGAGCGGGCATTCTCATTCAAACCACCACAGCACATTTTACTTCTATTTTCTTTCTCTTTTATTTAATTAATTAATTTATTTATTTTTGGCGGCGGTGGGGGGGGGGAGAGGGGACTTTTGAGACAGGGTTTCTCTGTGTAACTCTCTTGGCTATCCTGGAACTTGCTTTGTAGACCTGGATGGCCTCAAACTCACTGAGATTTGCCTGCCTCTGCCTCCCAAGCCCTGGGATTAAAGGTGTGCACCATCTCTGCCTGGCTTTACATCTATTTTCAAAGTAAGGTAGCCTTTCTTTTTGCGTGTGTTTTGTGGAAGGAAATTTACATGAAGTCAGAGCACTGAATCTGAATATCCACATTATGTAAGTGAATGTCGTTTTATACATTGTAGGGAAGAAATGGATGTATACATGGGGGAAAAAAATCTTACACTGAATTTTCCACTTTACAACTATCTGGTATGCTCCATGATGAAAAAGACGTTCCTTCATACTCTAGCCGAATCTAAGAATGAGAAGAAAGTTCATGTTAACAAAACAAACACTGTCCATCTTGTGTTCAGTTGTGAGTTCAATTATAAGGTTTGTATTACTTTTAAAAAAACAACTAAGATTCAGTTATATTGAAATTGTGTGAAATAAAATGTCAAAACAACAAGGAATGCTTGTCACAATCGACACACTTGTGGCTGGAGAGATGGCTCCTTTTGCAAAGGACTGGGGTTTAGTTCCCAGCATCCACATCAGGCTCCTAAGTACCTGTAATTCCAGTTCATGGGATAGTACTTCCTCTTCTGCCCTCCAGAAATACTAAAACACACACACACACACACACACACACACACACACACCATACACATGCAATATATACACACACATAAACACACACATACACACACATACCACAAACACACACGGCACACATAAACACACACATACCACACAAACACCACATACACACATAAACACACATACACCACACATACACAAACACACAGACTACACACATACCACACACACACACACACACCATGTAATAATAAATCAAGTTAAAATTGTCTATTAAGCATTTAAAGGGGAATGGTATTTTGATAGGTTATAAAGATTAAAAGTGATGAGTAGATATGATTCTTTGCTTAAAAACAAGTTGCTTTAGTACTGAGGTCCTGGCATTGACACATCACCAGCTGTCAACCATCATGACTTTATGGGTTACCTTTTCCTTATTTCTAAACACACACATGGAGTGGGGAAGGAGAGGGAGCGAGTGCTAGGGGTGCAGCTCAGTGTCTCTAGGTCGAATATATAGCGCTAGCCAAGTAGAGTAAGGTGTGTGTGTGTGTTCCTAAAATCAACCAATATGAAAATATATACTTTCCTTCTTTTCACTTTCACATAAATAATTTACCCACACTGGCCACATTTATAAAGAAAGTCTTCATGCACCTCAATGAATTATTATAATACATGCTATTCCTTTCATTACTAGCAAATAAAAATTAGAAGTTCATATACACTTAGGTGGAAAAAAATCCTAGAATGTCTGTAATCTTAAAGCAAAAATGAATCCAGCAAAGTGGACTTCTGAATGAGTCTTTAAAGAAAACAATCCTAATGTAAATCACACAACATCTGCAAAAAACCAATGATAGCATTTGGTGTTATCAAAAATGTCCATGTATTATATAAGTAATGGTTAAAAGGGAACTTATAGTCTTACGTGTATATAAAAGAAGTATGTTTGAAAACAAACTCAGTTGTCAGTATGAGAATAAAACAACAGCAGAGAACATCTCCCAGAAAAAAAAGGAGACTTTTTTAAGAGAAAAAAAGGAATTCCTAGAAAGAAAATAACATTTATGGGAAGAAATAATTGTTATAAGTCACTAATGTGATGGCTAATTTTGGTTGTCAACTTGACTTCATCAACACTCAACTAAAACCTAAGCAGCAGGGCACACCTGTGAGGGATTTTCTTGATTGGCTCATTTGAAATGTGAAGACCCACCTTAAATCTGGTGGCAGCCTACATAAAAGGACATGGAAGAAGGGAGCTTTTGCTTTTTGCTTGCTTACCCCCACTCTGATAAATTTGTCCATCCTATTCCTGAGGCATTCCTTTGCTGGTGTCAGAACCCACTTCTTCAGGGTTCCAGTGTGGTCTGAAAACCGGCAGCTCTTTAGGACTTCCCTGGGACTCTGGCCCAGACTGGGACTGCTGAGACATCCAGTCTTTCAGACTGAACAACTACCGGGTTCTTGGCTTTTCCATCAGGAGACAGCCATTGTTGAACTACCCAGACCACAGCCTGTAAGCCAGTACGATAAATCTGAAAAATCCTTTAGAGAACCTGGACTAGCACACCCCTGTTGTGGTTTGAGAGTGAACTGCCCCCTCCCACTTTTGGCTCTCGAGTTTGAACGCTTGGGCTACACCTGCTGTGCCGCCTGGGACAGTTTTAGGACTATTGGGTCTTACTAGACGAAGTGGGTCACTTAACTGGGACCTTGAGGTATGACCAGGCCTCACCTGCTGCTCACTCTCTATCCCAGACTGTGGATGCAGCCAGCCAGCCTCCCACACTGCCCCATTCCTTCCCCACCATGATGGAATGTATCTCCTTGAAGTGTAAACCATAAAATAACCCTTCCCTTCCTTAAGTTGCTTCTTGTGAAATCTTTTATCCCAGCAACAAGAAAAGTAACCAATGCACCTAGGTAAGAATAGTGATGCTTTTTTTTTTTAAACATCAAATCACATTTCCTTAGAAACACAGAACTTCTAGGATAGAACCAGAAACATTCAAACCCAAAAGTCAACAACAACAAAAGAAATCCCTACTGGAAATCAGTAATTAAGTTCAGTGACAAAATGTTCTGCAAAAGCCCTGTGTTCTTAGCAGGTTGAGATGAGCACCCCCCCACTCCCTCCCCACCTCCCCACCTCCCAACCTCCACACCTCCACACCCCCACCGCCACACACACCCCCACCACACACACACACACACACACACACACACACACACACACACCGCCCCAAGGAACAGCACAACAGATCTATGAATTTCAAAACCAGCCAGCCAGAGACTGGCTAGAAATGCTTAGAAGAGAAATGCAATTGGGCAGGAAGAAAAATACAGGTTGAGGGAAGCTAGTGTGGAGGGCATTCTGTGTCCTGTTTGTTTGTTTGTTTGTTTGTTTTTCGAAACAGGACTTCTCTGTAGCTTTGGAGTCTGTCCTGGAACTAGTTCTTGTAGGCTAGGCTGGCCTCAAACTCAAAAACATCTGCCTCTGCCTCCTGAGTGCTGAGATTAAAGTCGTGTGCCACCATTGCCAGGCTGAGCTATTTTTAATTACTCTTCCAATCTTAATGAAAGGGAAAGATAATTTCATGCTTGGGTTTTGTTTTTTTTTTTAATTTAAACTGGGCTTGTTTGTTTTTTTTAAGGTGGCTCAACTGGTAAAGGTGCTTGTTCCTAGTCTGGCAACCTGAGGTCAACCCCACGACCCACAAAAGTAGTCCTCTGACTTTCTCAGGAATGCCATGGCATGTGCCCCTCCCCCCATGAACATAATAACAAACCAAATTACAAATCCAATAAAATCCCTTTAAAGAGAAAAATCAACAGGAAGGGGCTCACCGCCAAATCTCACAGTTGTCAGAAAAAGAGGGCGTGAGAAGTACGATGGTATCTGTGGAAGAGTGCAGATTTACCCAACAACAGAAGTTAGTGCATAGAGTCACACGTAGTCAACATGCTAAGAAGGGATTGCTGAGTGTTCAACCCTCAATGCTCAAACCCCCACAAGCTCCGGAGGAAGAGGACAGAGCTGGAGGATGGAGCGAGTCCTGTGAAACGCGGTCTTCAGGACATGACTGTTGTAATTACGGCTACCCTGCCCAAGACAAAGCCACCGTAACCAGCAGACATCCCAGGGGGAAGCACTAAGTAGACTCAGTGGGGTTTAAAAAAAAAAATCAAGGACAATGAAGGTGGTGGAGAAACAAGTTGGGGGAATGGCAACAGGAAGCGACAGGAGGATTTGGGATAGATTTATCAGTGTATACGCACAGTGAAATTGTCAAAGAATAAGTAAAGGAGAAAAAGGAAGTGATGATAAAATGGAACAAAGACGAAGCTTGAGGCCCTGGGTTTAATTCACCGCAAAGCAGAAGAGGGATAGACTATTGAATGTGCAACTTGGATGGACCTGGACCGAATGATGGTAGTAAAAACCCATCTCAGAAGGGTGTTACGATATTTTAATGTAACTGTAAACATTTTACACACGTACGTATAACAAAATCTAGAAAAGGAGAAGTGGCTTGTGGTAACAGAATTGGAGAGCGGGTATCAAGTGTATTTTGTAAGGGAACAGCAGAAGGGAGCCTTGTAGGGCCGGAGCAGTTTCTGTGCCGTAATTGTGGCAGGGATTACACGAAGCAACACATGGGATGAACCTGCACCGAGCTGTGTGTTCAAATGAGTGCATGAGGTAACAAATCTGACTCAATACTGTGCCAATGTTTCCTGGTCTGAGTATTTTAAGATAATTATACAAGATGTTGCTATTGAGAGAAGCTAAGTGAAGGGTACCGCCCTTTTGTGGCTTCTCCTGGACCCACAATTATTAACAAATGAACAGACCAAGATTTCCCTATAAAGGGCTTGAGCGATAGCTTAGTTGGTTGGGAAAGTGCTTACTGTGCAAGCATGAAGACCTGAAGTCGATCCCCAACACACGTAGAAAAAGCCCGGTAGGGGAGCAATATCTGTACAGGATCCCAGCATTGTGGTCACAGAGACCGAAGAATCCCTGATCCTTGCTGCCTAGGTAGTCTAGCCAGAGAACACAAGCTTCAGTGAGAGACTGTCTCAAAAACAAGAGGACTGGAGAGACCATTTGGGATTTAGAACAGTTGCTCCTCTTGCAGAGGACCCAGTGGTGTTTCACAGCCTCCCTGACTTCAGTTCTAAGGGACCCAACATCCTCTTCTGCTATAGGAATTCCTACTGCCAGTAGCCTTTAAGTTACCCGCCCACTTTGGCGTGGCCTCTTATACTATAAATGCCAATGTAAAACATGTGTCTGGCCTCTCTTTCAGCTGCAGGATTCGGTTGCTGTTCCCCGTTGGAGCAGAGGACTGTGATCTGTGAGTCTACCCCTAAAATAAATAACCCTTTATTATACTCAGTTCTGAGCTAGTGTGAGATTTCTTTTTAGCGTCCATTTTCACTCTTCTGACCTCTCCAGGCATGAGACATACACGCAGTAAACATATATACATGCAGGCAGGCAAAAAATTCATACAAACTAAACAAATCATTTTTAAAAAGGGTAGGTGTAGAGTGATTGAGGAATGCATGCAATGTTGACCTCTGGCCTCCACATGAACATGTATATACATATGCACCCGAACAAATGTTTGTACACACGTGAACATGTACACACCCAAATAGAATAAACAAATAAATAGATTTTTTTCCAATAAAGAAGGAAAATCTATATCCTGAAATGGAATGGCAGATTTTCCTGTCAACTTGACTAATTACAGCAATTTGTAGATATGGTTTACATCTGTAAACATACTCTTCATAGCCAATTGGAAGACTTCAGAGAAAAATTAGGTTCCTGGAAAACAAATTCTGTCTCAAGACCACAGCATCATCACTTGCATTTCCGACTGTCTGGGCTGACCTAAAACTTTCAAAGTCACCAGAAGACTCCTGAGGAGAAACAGAAGGCTACACAGAGGAAACAACTTTAACACAATGAAAAATGTGCGCATACGCACATCATAAATAAATAAATAAGCAACATTTGAATTCAGTGTAAAGTAAATTATCAGTGCAAGTAGACAGATTACGAGAAATGAACTACTGGGCTAGAGAGATGGCTCGGCCGTTAGAGCCCTGGCAGCTCTTGCAGGGGACCCAGGGTTGGTTCCCAGCATCCACGTGACAGCTCACAACTAACTGCCTTTAACTGCAGCTTCCAGGGTCCCAAAGCTGTCTTCTGGCCCCCAAGTCTAGTGCACAAAGGTGGTATACATACATATATGCAGGTAAATACTCGTATACATAAAACTTTTTAAAAAGAGAGAATTGAACAAGATCTGCTGTTACTTTTTTTTTTCTTCTTCTTCTTTTTTTTTTGGTTTTTTGAAACAGGGTTTCTCTATGGCTTTGGAGCCTGTCCTGGAACTAGCTCTGTAGACCAGGCTGGTCTTGAACTCACAGAGATCTGCCTGCCTCTGCCTCCTGAGTGCTGGGATTAAAGGTGTGCACCACCACCGCCTGGCACATTTTTTAAAAAGTAATAAAGAGACTAAGGTCTATAGATGGAAGGACCCTACATTTATAGTTCTGGTTTACATGGGCTGTAAGTTTACATCTGTTGAATAATAGTTATTCTATTTCTCAATAGGCAATATAGTATGTATAACATATGTATATATCATAACACCTTTTGTGACTATTAAACCATAAAATACATAAAATAGCACTGCCTATTTTTTTAATTAATTTATTTTTTTGTTTTTGGTTTGTTTGTTTGTTTCTCAAGACAGGATTTCTCTGTGTAGTCCTAGCTGGCCTGGTACTCACAGAGATCCTCCTGCTTCTGCTTCCTAAATGCTGGGATTATGGGTGCTGTGCTGTGCAGAATAAGCAGGCTGAGGTTCCAGGATGTTGCGTTAGTAGGTGCAGCTCTATTGGAGTGTATGGCCCACCTGGCCACAGCCTTACCATACATGTCTGTCCTTTCCTCATTTCCTCCCCATCTTGAGCCAGGGTTCTAGACCCAAGCCATGTGAGACATGGCACTACGAACATGGTTAAGGCCGTGTAACAGAGAGGGCACCAACAGTAAGGTGATAATGAGAAAAAAAGGAGATACAGATGACACAGCTGTAAAACAGTATGAATAACCCTTTGAGGGCTCAAAAATACTAACGTTCTTTAAAAACAGTCAATACTTACAGAACTCCTGGTACTAAGAATGGAATAGTCCGAGCTATTGATGTAGTATCTGTGGAGGAAAAGGCAAGATGTTATCTTGACAGTAACTTCTCCTCTACGTGGTAGGAATTCTGTACACGGTCAGGGGATACCTGGGCTTCCAAGAGCTTTACCCTCCCGGGAAAGTGAACCTAGAGCTAAAAGTGAGGTTAACAAATGGCCGCTACCCATCAGGTTAGGGCTTGCTCAGTTCATGAGGCGTTAAAGTGACATGAGAAGTAAGTCCTCCCCCTTATTCGCTTTAGATTTTGAAACAAGAACTTGCTACATGGCCCTGGCTAGCCTTGAGATCACTATGTAACGCAGGCTAGCCTCAAAGTCATGATGAACCATCTGCCTCACTCTGAGTGATGGGATTTCAGGCACTCACCATGGTGCCTGGCTGAAAGTAAGCATTCATTACATATATTTTGTAGATATATGTATCTACAAATACTACTGAATATATTAGGTTTGACTCCTTCACTTATGAACTCAGATAAAATTCAGAAAACTGGAGACTAGAGTTCCAAAACCCAATAGTTTTCGTCTTAGGATACTAAAAACAAAACTTCTAAGGCCTTGTTCAGGATCATTTTTGTACTATTCATTTGTACCTTAAATTCTATATAGCCCATCCATCTCAGGAGCCACTAATGCAATAGAAATAGAATATAAGACACAGTGCACATGTAATTAAACTCTGTCTAGTATCACAAAGTACAAGAACAGACAAAACTCATTTCTATAATATATTCAAGCCAAACCATAATCACTATAAAATAACTATTAGTAAGGTAGTTTACATTCTTTTTTTACTAATTCTTTGAAATCTGACATGTGTATTACACTTAAAGTCCATCTCAATTTGAAGTGTATTTCAAGAGCTCACAAGTCACACGTGGTCGGGGATGCTCATAAAATGTCTTTCCCTTTGCTAATCCATTCTGTATGTGCCCTGCATATTTCATTACCACTAGAATGGGTCCACCCTTAAAATTTTAAGCCAGAACCATTTTTCCTGTGTGGAAGAGAAAGTTGCTAGAATGCTGTTATGTAGTTCCTTTATCAGAATTACACAAACCTCAACAGATGTTCACCACCAGGAGAATTTTGCATATTTTATATGGACATGTACTGATCAAATAAGAAAACACATGCTTTTATATAGCACTATTAATTAAAATGAATAGATTTTCATCATAGGCTTTATTTTCCCCCTGAGCAAGTGTGAACCATCTCTCACTTCCTATGGATTTAGTATAGGATCCTTTTCATTATGTTTGGAAGTGTTAGACGAGAGAAGAACTACAGATGGGAATTAGGGCATCTTAAGACAAAGTTACAGTGTGCAATTTAATTTGCGAACACACTGGAAGCTAAGTGATGATGCTCCCTTTCCTGGAAGTTGGTTGGTACCTGCTCCTTCACCAGCTTCACCTCACCCTGGAGATGCTATAAAAGGTACATCTATCTAACTTACTAACTCTAACAGCAACAATAAGGAAACTGCCTTCTCCTCACTTCCTTCCTTGTGTCGTGCTTCAGACTCTAATCTTTAACCTTTTCTTCTCTTAATAGATAACCCCCTTCCTAGTTTTGTGGGGTTTTCCCTTTTTCTACAATTTATAAATTATGCTGTTTGGGTGAGCCATTTTCTCTTGAGCTCTGAACCTATATATGTATAAATGGACAAAATAGTGACTTTAGAAAAGCACTCGAGGGACTAAAATCACTCCATTCCACTCCATTCCATTCCATTCCATTCCATTCCACTCCATTCACTACAGAGTCAACCCCATACACCTGGTGGACAACTAGAGGGAGCCTATTCTTCTGTAACACGATGACCTACATAGGGTTTCTACTGCTGCAATGAAACACCATGACCAAAAAGTAAGGTGGAGAAGAAAGGGTTTATTTGGCTTATCCGTCCACATCATAATGCATCAATAGAGGAAGTCAGAACAGGAGCTCAAGCAGGACTAGAACCTGAAGGCAGGAGCCGATGCAGAGGCCATGGAGGGATGGTGCTTACTGCCTTGCTTTGTATGGCTTGTTCAGCCTGCTTTGTTATAGAACCCAGGACTACCAGCCCAGGGATGGCACCACCCACAATGGACAGGGCCCTCCCCAACTGATGGCAAATTGAAAAACATGCCTGACAGCTGGGTCTCGTGGAGTTCTTTGCTCACCTCAGGCCTCTTCCTCTCTGATGACTCTAACTTGTGTCAATCTGACACACAAAACCAGCAAGGACACACACACAGAATATTTATAAAAATGCATCACTTAGTTGGCCCCAAGGCAAGTGCTGACAGATTTCCAAGAACAAGACATCAATCACACTCTGTGGTTATACGGCCTCAGTAAGAAGTTATTACAGCCAGGCGGCAGAGGCAGGCGGATCTCTGTGAGTTTGAGGCCAGCCTGGTCTACAAGAGCTAGTTCCAGGACAGGCTCCAAAGCTACAGAGAAACCCTGTCTCGAAAAACAAAAAAAGGAGGAGGAGGAGGAGGAGGAGGAGGAG